>VDFB02352367.1:0-10439 GCA_007258455.2 Sequoia sempervirens | reverse complement strand
CCGAACCAATTCAAAGAGAAGAACTTGAGGAAGTTTACAAGGTGGAATTGAATAGAACACCAACCTTGAGGAAGTTGCAAGTACCAGTGGATAGATTTCCGAACCAATTCAAGAGACATTAGACCAAAGTGAAGAGGCTCACTTTTCAAATAACCTCGAGAGTCTGATGTAGGGGCATCCAGAGGCATTCAAAAAATTGAGGTAGTTAATAGTGAAGTTGCAAAGTACCAGATTATTGCATTTGATTGCTAGAGGCTATGAATTAAAGGGTTTGTTTTCAAGCATATCTAGTGTTTCCATGTTAAGTTTCAGAGGTCTACATGAAGATTTGATCGAGTTATGAATATCTATGTTCTAATAGTTGTTCAGTCATTCTAGTTTGTGAACCTGAAAGAAGATGATGTGATTCTAGTAATTTGAGTTGTTTTGGATGTTTCTGTGGTGATTCGTGATGCTCATCGATGTTTCTAGATCATGTGTTGTTGGTCCACATCGATTGTTGTGCTCGCGATTGGTGATTTTCTTTTGTGAGTTCATGTTCTCTTGTTCTTGGCCAATAGGGTGTTTGTAGTGTGTTGTGGATCTTCGAGGAATAAATTTTGAAGGTGTTTCATGTTTGAGGATGTTGTTTTGGGTCCTTGCTTTGTTGTGGCCAACATTGGCTTGTTTGCATTGTAAATTATTTATTGTTTGAGGCCGACCTATTTGCGTTTGCACATTATCTTACTAGCCGTTGTATTTAGGCTGACATGTTAATGGTTAGATGATTTGTGGATGATATAAATAGAAGAGAAAGGGTTTGTTACAAGATAGAGGGGAGATGGATCAATAAGGTGCTCGATAGTGTGAAGTATGAAGCATGGTGACAAATTATTTTGATCCAGAAGGATCTTAGAGCAGAATGAGTGTGGAGCAGAGCTGAAGGAGTTGATGAAGATTGTTATCATTTATGTTAGTTGTAATCCCTGGGTTGTGGCGTAGAATCTATTATGCCCAAGAGGCATATGCAATGTGTTTTAAGATTATAATATAATGAGGAATGAGCTTTGAAGGCTGGGCTTTTCCCTATTAGGGTTTTCTTAGGATATATCTTGTGCCTAGTGTCCATGAATATATTTTATCTTTTTGTGGATTAGCTGTTAATTTCCATTGCATATCTGTTGTGATCATGGAGTTAGTAATTTAGGCTGCAAGGCTGGACAGTCCTTAATTGGATCCTCCTACCTTGACTGCATCAGTGTTTTCAAGACTTTGAAATAAAAATCATGTAACCTTATGATATAGGGGTTATTTTTCTGATTTTTTATAGAAAAATCAAAGATTAAAGGAGATGTATTTTAATTTTGAAAATCGAAGGCTCGGATTAGGAAGGTTTTATTTAAAAAAAATCAAATTAAGTGTAGGTTGAGCCCTTTTTTCATAATTTTCCTTCTTTTCTATGATTTTTGAGAAAATCATGGTATTATGTGCCTTTTATTTTCTTATGACTTTGAAGAAATCATATAGTATTTGGCTCTCCATGTGTTCTGCATCCCTAGGCACCTTCATTCCTTAGATTATTTTTCTGATTTTAGAGAAAATCAATACTATGTGAACCTTGGTATGTTTAGCTTGATTTTTTGTAAATCATTAAAAGCAATGTTTACCTTGATGGTTGCAAAAATAAATTTGAGCCTTCTATTTTGTGAAATTAAAACTACAAATGATGTAAAAAAATATTAAGGCAATGTTGCTATAAATTGCCTTAATATTTTTTTATTTTTAAAATGCAGTTAAGTGAAAGCAAATGTTGATAGAGCTTTCCCATTTTAGTTTGAGTCTTCTTGGGTGAAATGGGAAAAAACTAAGCAAATTGAAGTTTCTATTTTAGTTTTCAGTCAGTTCGAGCCTGATTTTGTGAGTCTTGTGAGTTGAGCCATTGGAGATTGAAAGTTTCCATCATTCTCACCCAGTTTGGAGGCAGTTTGAGCACTAATTTTGAGGCTTTTCTTTTGAGCTCGAAAATGGCTTCGAGGTTGCTATTTTGAAGTGCAATTTAGTCAGATTTTTCTATTCTCACTCTTGGAGACAATTTATAGGCATATATTGGAGGAAAAACATAGTTTTTTTTGGGGGTTCAAGTTCAAATTTAATTCTTACTTTCTTGCTCACTTGTAGAAAGATTTGTAAGCTTGATATTTGTACTCAATTTTGCGTACCCCTTCAATTTTAATAAAAATAGTACAACATTCCTATCTCACTTCTTGTCTCATATTTTTAGTGTTGATTCGATATTTCATTATGATCATAAAATCTAGATCCTTTGTTATGTCTCATTATTGTGAATTTGTGTGCAAGAGTTTCATATGATTTAGGTTGTATGTTGTGTTTAGTCTTTCGATCCTTCATGAAAATTACTGTTGAGTTGTATGTTCTAGGTGAGATTGTGAAAGTTAATGTTTTGAGAGATTGATTGTGAGTGAAGGAATTAAAATAAGTAAAGTTCTGGTGTATCGCCATTAGGTTTGGGATTTCATTTCAAGTTATCTTTCTAAACAGCTTTTTCTCATAAAATTATTTTAGATTAAGTGGTCTTCCAGGGGAACCAACCCGCTCTGGAGATTCACTCTTGCCATAGGTCACGCACAACATAAGAGTGTTTCCATGTTTCAACAAGATATTTGAGTCAATCTTAGCTAGGGTGCAATCCTGATTGACAATAGTTTTTGGCACACCTGGTGGAATTCTGAAACTTGTTTTCAGAGAAAATTTCATTTTTTTTAAGCGAGTGTTCTGGTATACACAACATTGTTTCTAGGATTTAGAGGTTTTAAGTATACATGGTGACTCCATTTTTTGGTTTTGCATGCAGATCTAGTGTAACTAGTTATGAGAAGAGTGCAAACTAGTACAAGTACCAGCAATGGGAAGGTTGTTTGCGTTTGCACCATTTAATGGGGGTACCCCATGATTTGTTTCCCGACATGATGACATTCTAGTTGCATCCCTCAAGAGTTTTCCATATTTCATTGAAGAGGATGAAACCACTCTTGTTGAGCATATTCGAGATGTAGCAACTTTGTGCTCGGTTCATAATATTACTGAAGAAAATGTTCCACTAAGGATTTTGGATACATCACTGAAGGGAAAATCCTTAGAGTGGCTTAGAGGCCTTCCAATAAACTCAATTTCAATGTGGGATCAATTGGGTGATGAATTGCATAGACGGTTTAAGGAAAAATCTAATCATTTGTCTTTACTGAAGCAATTAAGTACTATTAAGTGAGCTCCTCATGATCACATGTCAAATTTTAACTATCATTTCCAGAGGACTTGGGATAGGATCCCAATGATGGTAAAGCCTTCACCTCAACATGCATTTTTTTATTTTTTTAAGGGCTTTAAATAGTGAAATTTCTGGGATGATTTAGTCTATGGATGGATTTGCACTTCCTAACGCTTATGATATAGCTATTAGAATAGAAAAATACCTTATAAAAGTTGGTAAAATAGCCTCAAGGCCTCCTATGCCATTTTTTCTTGAAGTGCAGCCACCTATTCCCATGCCATTACCCCCTTTAGTTGTCCCACCCATTCCCGCAATAGGATATCAAGCTACAACTCAAGAAGTTGCTATTCCATCCCAATCTCAAGAACTTCAAGAGATTAGAAATATATTGAAAACTTTTGGGAATGATTTAGTGAGTATTAAGAAGAAAGTTGGCCAAGACCCTAGGCCCTACCAAGCTCCATATCACCCTAATCATTCAAATAAGCCACCTTTTCAAGCTGACTCTCAAGGTCAAAGAACTTTCAATTCTAGACCCTTTCAGCCTTACAATCCTGATGTTGTTGTTCAACGAGATGCAACACAAGAAGATCCAAAACAACAGGGTTCTCATCCTAAATATGGACAGCATGACGTAGCACTAATGAATTGGAAAAGTGAATATTTTTGCAAGGTTAGTCATACACAACACGTTGATAAAAAGCAAGGAAGGGGTGGTGAAAAGGAAGAGTCTACATTTTGGTTTGATGAGTTTCCTTCTTTTTTTGAGCAAGAAGCTAGCCCAACTGTTAGTTTTTCAAAACTCATTTTTTATCCTTTGGGGTTCTTTGGTGGGGCGTTACACCTGGTATCAGAGCCTAAGTTCTAACACTAGGTACTCTAGTTAAATTAATCCCATTATGTTGTCCTAGTGCTTAGACTCTTGAGCTTATGTTTTTCCCCTTTTGTCATCCTCGCCTAATATCTGTGACTTGTCTTTTGGTGTTGATGTGTAGGAAGATGCCAAGAGGTCGAGGTAGGGGACATGGTAGAGGTCATGGTGGTATCCGTGAGGCTAACCACCAAAACACTCATTCGTAGAGTTCCCACGAGAGTGACCATGAGGAACAACAGGGCTCCTAGAATGATCAAGAAAGTGGGGGTCAGAATCTAGGACTGCTAGAGTTAGAGGGAGTTCAGTTGTGTCATTTGCTTGAGGAGGTTCTTTCCCGTCTAGTCCCTAGGTAGGAGGGTCATCAGCAGGTGTTTAGGGAAAGAGAATGGTCTCCTAGGAGGAGAGAGGTTACGACAGAGTAGGAGGTTGTTTCAGTAGGTCATATGAGAGATTTTTAGAGGGAACTTCCTCCTACTTTTGATGGTTTTGGTGGTGTATTGGAGGCAGAGACTTGGTTGATAAATCTGGATAGGTGTTTTTCCATGCATCTGTATGGTAGTAACACTTAGGAAATATGTGCCATCATGCACCTTAAAGGTTTTGCCTCTACATGGTGGTGTTTAGAGGAACAAAAATTGCATCTAGATATTGGCTCAGTGTCTTGGGAGATGTTCTTGGAGAGGTTTAGAGCTTGATTTATGTCAGATCACTAGAGACAACATCGTGCTGATGAGTTTCATGAGTTGAGATAGATGGAAATGTCAGTGGAGCAGTATGAGCATAGGTTTTATGAGCTTAAGCACTATGTTGGTATCGACGATGATGAGGCTATGTTGGTGCAACACTTTATCAGGGGTTTGAATGCCTATATTACAGGAGGAGTCTATGTCTTCGAGCCGAAGACTATGGAGGTGGCTGTAGAAAAGGATAGTTTGGTGGAGGAAAAATTTTCCATGGCATTAGGAGGTCATACAGGCATATAGATTGGTAGCGTACCTCCAGCAAGATTTGGTCAGCGATGATGAGGCTATGTTGGTGCAACACTTTATCAGGGGTTTGAATGCCTATATTAGTGGAGGAGTTTGTGTCTTCGAGCCAAAGACCATGGAGGTGGTTGTAGAAAAGGCTCGTTTGGTGGAGTAAAATTTGGCCATGGAATTAGGAGGTCATACAGGCATATAGATTGGTAGCATACCTACAGTAGGATTTGGTTCCTCTAGGGGCCAACATGCACCCACTAAGGGTGGAAAGCAGCATCAATAGTGTTCTCGGACAAAACATAAGAACTTACAGTCTCAGCAAGGTGGAGGTTCTCAGTCCAAGAAAAACCAAAATTGGTGCGCCGCAGCACCATTTGACCGTTCACCCGTGAGCTCACGGGCGACGAGAAGCCAATTGAGGTATTTTCAGAAGAACCAACAACCCCGGCGAGAGAGGTCTAATGAAGCAGGCGATGGCGTTTCGCGATGCGCAAAAAAAAAATGCAATAAAAGTTCTCTGGTTGAATGACAAGATTGATCGGACCAATAAACCGGTTTGAGGGGATGAAAGTGGAAACCCAGCGAGACAAAGATGAGAACCTTAGGAAAGAACACGAGTATGTGGAGGTAAGCAGGTTAAGGGCATTGATATCTCGACATTTTTTACTTGAGGTCGACCATATTTCCTTAGCAGAGAACCCGGATCTTAGGTGGAAAAATAGCAATAGTAGGGTCAATTAGCCTCCTGGAGCTTAAGCAGCAGTAGAATCCCTTTGTGCATAGTTGTGGAGTTTGGAGGATTAGATCACCCATACCATAGTGGGATCTCCCATACACCCCTGGATCTTATGAATTTTAGGGATTTGGTTGAGTTCAATCGAAAATAAACCCATCGCCAACGAATTCAAGCAAGTGCAAACCCGGGCGAGAGGTATGGAAGCCATGCTGGTATTCATCTCCCACCATTCTACTATGCAATTGAGGAGATGTATGCGTCAAGGTTGCTAGTTGTTCGCTGTGATGGTCAATGATTTGGAGCTAGGGGAGAGTTAAGAGGTGTCCCTTGATGATTATCCTATTCTTAGGGGGTATGCAAATGTCTTTCCTAGTGAGATTCTGGGGATGCCACCTAAGCAGGACATCGACTTCAGGATAGACCTGGTTACCAGAGTACAACCAATTTCTCGAGCCCCATATTAGATGACCACTTCAGAGCTTAAGGAGCTTTGATTGTAGTTAGATGAGTTGTTGGTGAAGGGGTTCATTCATCCTAGTGTCTCTCTTTAGGGAGCACCAATTATATTTGTGAAGAAGAAGGATGGATATCTTGGTTTGTGTATCGATTATCGGCAACTAAATAAGGTGATAGTGAAGAACAGGTATCCCTTACCGAGAATTGATGATCTCTTTGATCAAATTAAGGGAGCTAAGGTGTTTTTGAAACTTGATCTTAAGTCGAGGTACCATCAATTGCATATCCTTGAGGCAGAAATTCATAAGACCACATTTCGCAATTGTTATAGACACTATGAGTTCACTATTGTGACACTCGAGTTGACGAATGCACCGTTTATGTTCATGAGTTTGATGAATGGAGTGTTCCGCACTTATCTTGATAGATTTTTCCTTGCGTTCTGTTAGAACTGTAAATTTTTGAATAATCTCACAAGCTTTTCATATCCCTAAGTTTCCAATCGAGTACTCACCATATGCTCAGGGCCTTTCTTCATAATATTTTGCTCACATTTTTCCCATATTTTCCCCATAAAATCCATCTAGGTCTAGTACCACTCGTGACCTGACATTCGGCAATTAGATATCATCAACTCCCTAATCCATATTGCGTCACCGATAACTGCTCTATGTTGGGTTTGTATCTGGGTAAGACATTTTTGATACCAAATGATCAAATTATCCATAGGCAACCTATCGGTGGATATACTGGCCCGGCGCCAGAGAGAAGCGATTCCATAATGCACAGGGTCTCTACTTCTGATTTGTCACAACCTGCTTATATTTGTCCACCGACCGGGCGTGCAGAGTATGTAACTTCAAGCAAACAAATTACTTTTCAGCATGCGTGTCTCAATCGGCACATCGAGGAGTTTTAGCTGGCTAGTTATTCTAATGTAATATCTTGGCGATTACATCGGGTATTGCAGACAAATGTGAATGGAATTGTATTAAAAGCTTTCGGAATGAAGTTATAGTCTCGCCGACCCTTGTGTCTCACCGATAAGGATATGCATCGGCAAGAGTCATGTTATCGAAGTGAGGTCTCACTAAGTACATTATGTCTCGCCAACCGACGCACGTGGAAGAATATCGGCCAAGCTAAAGGTTTTTGGCATGTGGTCTTGGCAAGATCTTATTGTCTCATCGACCGGCGACGGAAGGAGCATGTCAGTGAGAGATTTTCTTCGGGGAAAGGTCTTAGCGAGTTCATGGTGTCTTGCCGACCGGCGATAAAGCAAACATATCGATATGACCAAAGTGTATCAGAGTATGGTCTTGGTAAGTGGCTCCAGTCTTGCTAACAAACACAAAGGGGCTTTATCGATGGTCTTCGGTGTGAAGTTATACAGTCTTGCCGATCTGAATGTCACGCTGATATATTGTTTCATCGATGAGAGAATGGTTATGTCTTGGCGACCGGAACATACATTAAGGAGATTTCTCGGTGAGACATAAGGTGTTCTATGAAGCCTCTTCCCGATTCATAATTGTCTCAGCGACACAATGATGGAAGGACAAATTTTGATAGGACACAAGGTGATCTATGGGACATCTCCCCGACATCAGAGGTCATAGCGAAGCACATGGGATGAATGGACATTTCTCGGTGAGAGAATGAACGTGTCTCAGCGATAGGAATGTTTCACGGTATGTCTCGGTAAGACACAATGTAGCCGATATGACCTCTCCTCGACTATGAATTGTCTTAGCGAAGCACAGAGGACGCAGGATGACTTTCGGTGATACATTTGCCTTCGACATAACTACGGGATGTCTCGGTGATTGTTTCAGTGATGATTAACAAAAAGCCCTAATACTGTTGGCCGATGTTTGGAATGTGAAGCGACATGTCTATTCAGATACAGATGTATAAATATTCATTCCCAATTGTGAATGGGGAATTAGGAAGAATTAGATTAGATAGTAGATAGGGTAGATAATATTCAGTAGAATAGAATTCTCACTAAATAGGGACTATGATGTATGATTTCAAAATGGAGATTTTAATGAAAATCAGTTGATGCGGCTACTTATTTCTGGTGTCAATTGTCTGTTGAATTTATTGAAAGTATTTTTAAAGTTGTCTCCAGGGTTGGCTTTTCTGGTTATTTAAATTGGTATAACAAGTTTATATTCGGTTTATCGGTGCACATTTGTTGTATCTATGTAGTTAATTAACTGGTTCTTTCAAGGAGGGATTAAATCCTTTTGATTAATCACAGTAATTAGGGAAATTCATCTGGATCATTAAGAAGAGCTTAGTAATCACAGTCTTGCATGTTTATACAAGTTATAAATAAAACATATGCCAACAATTTGAATGTTTTCAAGAAAGAGGTTGCTCATTGCTATTTCATTTGACTCCACATACCCAATAAGGCACTAGTCTCTGCATTTCACCATTTAGATTCATTCATTTTCTTTACATCTATTAACTGAGCATATTAGGATTTAGTTTGGAATATTGCTATACAATATATACCAAATTTGTTTTCATTTGTCCACTTCCATCGCCATCGTGGACAAATCACTACAAGAGAGAAGATCATAAGTCAAGTCTGCTCAATTCATATAGGTACACCCGCCTAGGTCTAGCAGCACCTGAAGAGTAGAAGGTCTAAATCTGTTGACCTTGTCTGTTACCCTAAAACGTTGTGAAAGCTTGGCAACCTTTCGTGGTTCAAACCTGTGTTTTTGAGAGCTAACAAATTGGTGACTCTACTGGGGACAAACATCAGAAAATCCGGTTGAAGACTATCATATAGAGTCATTGAAGAAAAAATTTTAATTTGAGAAGTTTCAGAGAAAGTGATTTCACTAGGGAAAAGATCAAAAATAGTTATTTCATAAGAAACATTTTCCTACTTTTGGAAAAGTAGGTGGCGACTCTGGAAAAATTTGATGAAGAATGGAATTTGTGTGTGGAACAAAAAAGTATTTTGAAAAGTAGCAGTTGATAAGAGGAATTGAAGAATTGAAAAGAAAAATCTGCAATTGGACAAGAATGAATACACAAATGCAAGTGGTTCTTGGATTCAACAAACGCCTGATAATACAATTGGAAATTTTTACTATGGAGGTGATGCATATCATGCACAGCAGAACGCTTATTCAGCATAGCCATCAAAGCAAGTAAATGCTTATCTAGTCCCTCCTGGACAAAGATTGGCAAGTTATCAATATTTTCAATGTGATCAATGTCGAGTGCAGTAAAATTCTAGTCCACTTGGAGATATCAGTCAAAATCTGCAACAAGGTACGTATCGAAACCAACAATCTAAAGATGATGAATATTTCAAAAATCTTTTGGATGCCTTTCTTGGCATAAGGAGATATAGAGGAGAATCTGGGCATTCTTTGCTCTACAGAATGACGGATATTTACAAGAAAATACCTGTTAAATTCCCACCCAGTAGGTCTGAGATTATTCAACAGTTCATGAAAGTGTATGAGCCAAACCCAATTTATTGGCCTGAATCATGGATACCATTTTCTCTTGATCAACTAGATGATTGGATAGACATTGTAGACAGGAAAAGGTATGAAGATAATTGTGATATCATGGATGAAGACAGAGACATTGATCAGAATGTGCAGCAATATGTGTGCCATAATCAACAATTTGAAGAAGAAAAGGATGAGAATGTATATACTCGAAGCCAGGACTCCATCACAGAATCAGGATGCAAAATTTCCCCCTTGGATGCATTTCTTGACATAAGGAAATATGAAGGAGAAGATTTAATTTCTCTATACAATAGAATGACAAAAATTTGTATGCAAATACCTTCTCATTGTAGGCCTACAAGGGTCATGTTTGTTGAACAGTTTGTAAGAGCATGGGAGCCTGAATCAGTTTATTGGCCATAAAAGTAGCGTACCTTTGATCTAGTGAATAAATTTATTGATGACGTGGAGAGGATAAGGTATGAGAACACTATCAGTGTTGAATCCAATGGTTGTATTTCTAATGAGTATATAGAAATTGATCAAAAAATGCAGCCAATAGAAGATGAGACAAGTGCAAGTCAGAATGGTTCATATGATAGCTTGCATGAGGAAGATGAAGATACAAGAGATC
>VDFB02352366.1:12177-36964 GCA_007258455.2 Sequoia sempervirens | reverse complement strand
CCTTCTTCTCTTCAGGCTCTGCCAAACCAAGGCGGCTGTACCTATGCAAATGAAGCAGACTTAAACTATGTGTTTCCTACTTGAGCAATCTATCCACGATGGCAATTGGGAGTGGAGAGATGCAAGCCTAATTTGGTATAAATTGTATAAGCAATATCAAGGTAAAGTTCATTAATATGTTTCGTTAATAGATGTATGGTTTTGAAAACAAATTTGATAAACTTAAGTGATAAAAGGGGTAAGACTAGTGCCTTGTTGGGTAGATGGATTCAAATGAAGATCTAGGATGAATGACTTGTATTGGCTATAACTCAAACTGTTTGGCACACTTATGTTGGTTTATATCTTGTATAAACGTGCAGGAAAGTGAATGACAAACTCTACTTATTGATCCAACTAACACAACTAGGTTACTTATGATTTATCAAAAGGATTTTAATCCTTTCTTGAAGGAACCAATTAAATAAATCACGCAGGAACAACAGATGGTACTAAATTGGAGATAGAATGGAAATCCTAATTATATGGCTCTTCTTACTGATCCAAATAACATTTCTAGATTACTGTGATTGACTAGAAGGGTTTTAATTCTTTTAAAGAAACCAATTAATCACACCACATAAGAACAACAAATGTGCCTTGATAAATTAAATATATCCTTGATACGTCAATTTAAATAATAAGGAAATATTAAGTTGGAGACAACCAAATAATTGTATATTTTCAACAAACAATTGATATCAATATGAAGCCACAGAATCAAAGATCTTTCATTGATTTCCTCAAAATTATGCTTGCAACATAGTATTTGAAAATGTAAACATTATGGAATTCTTATGCTATCTATCTATTATCCCTATTCACTTTTTCTACTGCCTTCCTATTGCTATTAATATGACTTATATATCAAAACTTTGAAGAGGACACACCCCTTCATGAATGTCTTTTTGAAACTAACAACTTACAATAATTAAACATAAAGAATTAGGCTCTAGCAAGCCACATATGGATTCTAGTAATATGATCTAAATAATCTTGTCTTAAGTGAGTATCGAAATCTTCTATTGCATTTCTCATAGCGATCTCCATGGTTACCATTTTCTCCAAGTGCTCGAATGACTCGTCTAGTGTTGATTATTCACTTTTGGCTACTTCCAAGGCTTTATGCAATATCATCTTGCACTCTCTTGTCCACTCATCCTGACCCTTCAGCTCTCCATTATCTTCAAATAATGTAGGCCCTCCACCTTTGTAGCATTAGTTAATCTTGTCACATCTACCCAGAGTTCCTCATAATAGTCCTTGTTCTTCTTCACTCTTCTTCACTATATCTTCAACATTTGTCATAGCCCCACTATCAGAAACACCTTTCTTTTTCATTTCCTAAATTTTCTCTTGTATTCGATGGTCTATCCATTTGTGTTCTTGAACTGTAGCATGATTCTTGGAATGGATTGACCATAGCTTATTCATCCAAATCATTATATTAGCATATCTTTTCTAAAATGCTAAAGAGATTGTATCAAACCTAACTTTATTTACTTGATCATGTACATATGATCCTTCACCCTTATCCTTTAATTGTGAACTCTCCCCTTGAGTCAGTAGCTTGGTAGATTCCTTCAATGTATTTTTGACCATATCCTTCAGCAAATCATTCTCTTTGAGTATCCTCTCATTATTTATTCATTTTGTACATGTCCTTTTCCTTAATCAACATCTGGATCTGAGCTTTATTTAGTTTAGCAACATTGATGCCAATCTCGGCTGTAGCCACAGGATCAACCTCTCCTACTTTTAATGTCATGACATGGCCAAATGCTTTTTTAGTGTCAATAATTATAGACTTCTTGTGTGGAGGATACAGGGCCCAGATCATGAGAGAACCTTCATCAGGATTATACTTTTACCCCGTGTAAACCTCTATAACTCCTTCAAGACTAAGCTTATGTGTAGCACTATTATCTTGCAAGAAGCTGTAAAAAACAAGAGCATAATTCAGATCCAAACCTGGGAAAATCATTACACCAGACTCTTCCAATAATTTCCTTCCTCGCTTTGGAGTCATATCCTTCATCTCATTTTCTACACTTAACTTCAAAGTATTCAATAGTTGATCCTCATTGTTTGGTGTTATTTTTGCAACAGATTCTCTTATTGATTTCCCTTTTGTCTTGTACAAGAAGGATCTATATTCTGGGAAATTTACAAAATCATCATCAACAACAAAGGATCTATAAGCCAACCGCCTCATCTTTGTATCAGAACCCTCTTCAATTTCTTGCTCTCTAAGGGGAGACTATGATCCTCAATTCTCAATTTGGAAATTTTATCAGTTAGGCCCCGAGATTCTTTATCATCAGATGACTCTTCACAGAGGATAATAGCTCTGCTTCTTGTATTTATTTTATCCTTTGTTCTACCCCCCTGTTATATTCATTAATAGTCATTTCAGCTTCTCTCTCTTCCATGTTCCTAATCAAGCCATCATATGGATAGGGTATATGATCATACCCACCCAAGTTTACCTTGTTTCTGGAAAAATCAATGTATCCTTCTGGATCAAACCCTTTGCTTGGTGGAGCCCTTTTCAAATTGAAGTGCAATAGCTTGTCCAAAATCAAGTCATACCCCTCTTTTGAAAATATAGTGAAATTTCCAATGCACAAAGTACTTGGCATGAATGTCTGCTTCCCAAAAGCACCTAGATTCATAACACTCAAGTAATCCATTTGTCTAACAATCTCCAAGTATGCAATTGCATCTAGTACTGTCTTTTGAAAAATAAATGGTGTATCCTCAAAACCATAAACCCTGATCATGGTGGCATCCACATAACAATACCAATCCCCCCAATTATGACCAATAGTTATAGGTATATTGAAATACTTGGGCCTAAGGAACCTCTTAATTTCATCAGATAATAAGTGATCACAAGGATAGTCGAGAAATCTCTACAATGTCTTGAAAAAATACTCATCAAAATGAACATAACTAGAGTTGACAAATCCACTATCCTAAATAGCAGTCCATAATTGTATTGGTAGTGGTTTACCCTCTTTGTCAAATTGTGCAACCCTTAATCCCTCTGGGAACATCCCTATTTCTTTCCCGTAGTATATTATTATATGCATGAAAATGGAATAATGCTTGAAATGAAGTGTAGGGGATCCATTTTTAATTGCCATTAGTCCCGAATCAATTCCTTTGAAAATATGTGCAGCATAGTCAAATGGCCTGGCATTATGGCACTCAACATCAGCAACAATCACCATTAGTATAATTGACATAAACTCAAGGGCCTCAGTCCCTAACACCTAACACACTGAGAAGTATGTGTATTTTAAATAGGGTTCAAATAAGTCGACATGAAAGGGAGGCCCATCATTGTCATCAAGTGGAACCAAACCTCCATCCTTCGTGGGCCTATGCAATGGTAATCTCCACCCTCTATAGGTTGTATCCATTCTCCAATATTATTTTTCTAAAGCCTCATGTACAAAAACTTAATCACATGTGTTGTGTAGGTCAAAAATCTCACAAATTGCAGCTTTAAACACATGTATAAAAGGTTTTCCTAACGAATTGCAAATAGCCTTGAGGTCTGGATTGTAGTGGGTAGCTATGAGTTTTACTATTTACACATTTACAAATACATTAGGGACAACCAATTTTCCTAGATTAAAATTCCAAGGATTGCATACTAGTTCAAACCTACCCTTCTGATGATAATGAAACATACATAGCTCATATCCTTGAATAGGGGTCCATACATCCCCTATATGCCTGCACTTGTCTTCAAATCTTTCCACATCAACCCTAAGTTGTGCAAAACGCCTGGCTTTTGGTCTTGAACCAAATAGTTGCTCAATGAGATCTTGGTTCAACCTTCTCTCATTTGTTTTTGGTTCATCCCTCATTTCAATTTTCTATTTTTTACCCCTAGGATGGCTACCCTCACTTTGTTGTTTTCTACTCTTCGATTTCCCAAAGCTTGAACCCTCCATATTATCTTTTGAAGGTGAAAAAATTAAAAATATAATTACAAGGAATTCACAAGCTTATTTGAAAGTTTTTGGCCGCACTAAATTTTATAACCTCTGCCCGCTCTCCTGTTCCTTTCGCTGCCAATCTTGAAAATTCTTCTTGCTTATTCTTCTTTCAATCAGAGAATATTTATACAATGTACATCTGTGCGGCCATTAATGTCCAACTCTGAACATAAATGTACCATGGTTTTTGAATTTCTCAATGTCAGATCAAGTAATTATATCGGTGAGACTCGTTCAAACTCTGGTCGATCTATGTATTCAAACTGAATATTATTCTTTTGATCATCTTTCATGATCGGGAAGATTAAATAATTTTCCTACCGATGCTGAATAATTGGCATTACATTTGTTTTTTAATCCATCACTTTCGGGAAGAGATTTGTGAAGTCAACTAGATATCAAAGTTGTCGCCAAGTGTCATTCTGATGAACTTTGATCCATTCATATTACCATCGACATGAGAATAGGAATTGCTAAGGGATTTGAAAGTCACTTTGATGTCATTAGTCTCCCCGATGTGTTTCCATCATTGCCCTCTTCCTTTAGATGAATCGGCAAGACTCTTGCCAAAATTACTTTCATCGATGTGTCAGAAGGAAAAGAGAAACTTACTCTGATAGTACATGTCTCCCTGACATGTTTCCATTTGTCTTATCGGTGAGACAAAATGAATTTCATACCGATGAGGGTCCATTGGCATGACATGCATGCTCAGGATGACTTGAGGATTTTACTCTAATAGTATTGTTCTTGTCGATAACCTTTTCATCGGTGGGACGATAGGCCTTGTCTTCCCGAATATGTATCCTCCAAAGTTGTTGATCGTTGTGATACGGTTGACCTTTCACCAACATGAAAGAAATGCTCAATTTGAGAGGCTATGACTTATGGATCAGAGAGACATGTACCTAGTCTTGCCGATATGATCCGTTTGTTTAGAAGCTCTTACTCAATGATGACCAGAGGGATTTTTGGTGTGTCAAAAGGTCAAGTCTGATGGGATCATTGGTGAATATAGCATGTGAAATGGATTATAACAATTTGTGTTGTTCTCTACACTTAAAATGTGGCGGCCTTGTGGGGTTCATGAATGTAGGCTATAAAAAGTGTGTACCTGCCAAATCCCAACAAGAGTTCAAAGATTGAGATTTCCGTCAAGAAAAACTACAAACAAGTTATCAGAAAGAGTCCCTCAAGTTGGTCTTTTTGAGGGGAGTTAATGATGACTGCATGGATGCACTGAACCTCATTGGTCAAGGAGATATTTCCCAGCTACCATTTTTCAGACATTTGTAAGGCCTATAGAAATTATTCTAGGACCTTTACAAAGAGGCCAAGAGGAGATAGGGCATCCGCCATTGGTAAATCATCTTCATGGGTTTCAAAGATTGAGTTAAGCAACTTGTTATCCAACATGAAGGAGGATATCATCAGCCATTTGGCAACCCAGTTGGATACTCTCCACATTAAGAAGAAGCAAGAGTAATTTGAGGCTATGCTCATTGAATATTTTCCAAGCTATAGGCAAAGAAAAACAAATTGCAAATGCAAGAGAGTGGCAAGTATCCAACAAGATAAAGTTGAGAAACCTGATTTTCAGCCAATTGAAAGAGATGATGGACAACTCTTCTATATAGCACAAAGGAGGCCGTGGAAACAAAGAAAAGGTATGCCAAAAAACCCCCTTAGCTTTAATTCATCCTTACCTATTTGGAATCAAAAAAAATTTGCTTGGAACTCTTAGCCTTGGAAAGCAAACCAAAACTAGTGGAAAAACCTTCAACAATGGCCACAAGATCAACCAAATTGGAACTAGTAGCTAAACCCTTAGCCACAAAAAAAATTCTATGGTTATAATTACAATCCACAATGGCCAACCCAATAGAATTAGTGGCAGCCTCAGTGGCAGAAAGGCCAGAAATGGCAGCAACAAAATATGAACTATCAGCAACCTATGCTCCTTCCTCTACCACAACAACAAGATTTAATGCCTCCATCAAATCTTACAAATCAACCACCCAAGAAAACCACAAATACTTTCCCAACCTACACATAACCCTAACACTAAGCCTGTTCAACAGGCTTATACTAATGAATCTATGCAATACCCCACCTATGGAGTTGAGGTGAGTGATGTCCACCTTAGATCAAGAAGACAACTTGTTGGACCTTCATCCCCCCAAATTATAGAAATGGAGGATGAGGAACCTATAGCCACCCCGCATAAATCACCTTGAGCCCCAGTCAAATCAGGGTACACCTCAAACTAGCCCAAGTCTCAAGCCACCTTTCTTGAATGCCTAGTTGTTCAAAAACATCACACACAGCTAAGATAGATCTTTAGGTCAATTTAAAGGTGTGATAATTCTTTGAGATTCCAATGATACAAGCTTAATAAAGACATCCCTATCTATACCAAAACTATAGGGACCTATGTCTTAAGAAACTAGGCGTGAAAAGAAAAGATCCTCAAAGAATCCATGTCTTGGGAAATCTGCGTATCATGTTAGGGAACACACATCCCTAAGTATAGATATCCCGTAGTCTAGTGGTGGATGGCTAAGATCAATGTAACCTCATTAAGAATACTTTGATAGACTTGGGGTAAAGTAATCAATGCCATGACAAAAGAACAATGCAAATTTGTCGCAGTTTAGTCAACCTCCATGCCCATAATAAACTATTTTACAAATTTAATGATAGGTCCATAGTCAAATGCATGGGAATTAAGACCTAGTCATTACATTAGATTTTGTGGGAATATCTTGCAAACTTTATTGTTCTACAACCCAAAGTTAATCTTGTAGGTTACCCACTCATCCTAGGCAGACCTTGGCTAGCTACAACCGATGCACTCATAGGTTGTAGGTTTGAAAAAATGATGATATCTAATGGGAAGATCGCCAAGAACTTGGTTCTTTATCCACCAATGCAACCTTATGCTGACCTTGAGAAAACTATTTGGTCCAATTTGGATGAGGAAGATAATTATTCTCTACAAATATTGATGACTATAGAGCGCAATCCCTTACTGCATGACCAGGATGAAGACAAGCTTATTGCTTGCATAATCCAAAATGATTGTGGTAGGAGCCCACAACAACAAGACTGCCTCATATGCCTACAATACCTCTTGAAAATTATTATACCTGCAAATTCTACATAAGAGATAACTCATATATTTCATTCATTACTACCTCCACAATGTGTACCTATTATACCAAGTCTGGATCTATCATCTATTCAAGAGTCATCCAAGGATTTGGAAATCATGTCAAGAAGTTAAACATAAATAATGCCTTAATAGAGGAGCAACGAAACTCTCTACAAACAGTATTGCAAGAACACTCAATAGCATATACATGGGATTACCATGATATGAAAGGTATAGACCCCGATTTATGTATGCACAAGATTTATATTAATGATGGATATAGACCCATTCGACAACCACAAAGACGTATGAATCTTTCCTTAAGGGAGATGATGAAATTTGAGCTACAAAAGCTCCTTATTTCAGGTTTTATCTATCCAATATCAG
Source organism: Sequoia sempervirens (assembly GCA_007258455.2). Lineage (NCBI taxonomy): Eukaryota > Viridiplantae > Streptophyta > Pinopsida > Cupressales > Cupressaceae > Sequoia > Sequoia sempervirens. Next base: position 29,371 of record VDFB02352366.1, on the reverse strand, counting down.
ACTGTGAATGGGTCTCACCTTTGGAAATTGTTCCCAAGAAAGGTTGGAAATGGAGAGTTTGTGTAGACTATAGGGAATTGAATATAGGTACTAGGAAAGACTACTTTCCTTTGCCCTTCATAGATCAAGTACTTGATTCTCTAGCTAGGAATAAGTACTTCTCTTAAATATTGATGGTTTCAGTGGTTATAACCAGATCAAAATTACTTCAGAGGATCAGGACAAGACTACATTCACATGTCCTTAGGGGACTTATGCTAACTATATTCAACCCTTTGGTTTATGCAATGCTCTAGCTACCTTTCAAAGAGTAGTACTCAACATATTTTCTGATTATGCACATGACTGCATGGAGATATATATGGATGACTTCACTACTTATAGTGAAAGTTGTGAGGAAGCTCTCAATAATCTAGAAAAGGTGTTGAAATACTGCAAAGAACACAACCAGTTGCTCAACAATGAAAAGTGTTTCATGATGATGACACAAGGAATTGTGTTGGGACACTTTGTATCTAGTGTAGGAATTTAGGTTGATCCACACAAAATAGAAATAATATCTACTTTACCTGTTCCTAAAAAAAAGAGATATCAGAAGCTTTCTTGGCCATGCAGGCTACTATAGGCGATTTATCAAGGATTTTAGTAAGGTTGTTGCATCGTTATTTGTTTTGATGAGTAATGACATTGAATTTGAATGGACATCTGAGTGTCAACACTCTTTTGAAGAACTGAAGAAACCTTTGACTCAAGCACCAGTATTGAGAGGTCCTAATTGGACTCTTCCTTTTCACATACATACATATGCTTCAAATTTTTCCATTTGTGCAGTCTTGGGTCAGAAGGAAGGCAATAAAGAGTATGCAATATACTATATTAGCAAAAATATTCAAGGAGAAGAATTGAATTATACTGTAAGAGAAAAAGAGATGCTTGTTGTAGATTATAGTACTAGCTATTCAATCTGTGTCCATACAAACCACACATGAATCAGGTATTTGATGAACAAGCTAGTAGTTGGAGGTAGGCTGGTAAGATGGCTAACTCTCTTACAAGAATTTGACATTATCATAGTTGATAAACTTGGTAAAACAAATGTAGTGGCAAATTTCCTGTCAAGATTACCAACATAATTGATTGAAGGAGTGGTAGATAATTCATTCCCAGATGAACACTTATTTTCTCTACAAGCACAAGTACCCTGGTATGCATAAATTGCTAATTATTTGGTCACAAGGTAGATTCCACCACACTTTTCTCCAAGGGAGAAGAGACAGTTGGTTCACAAATGTTTCCCATACTGTTGGGTGTCTGGTTATCTATTTTATACTAGCTCTGATAACATCACGAGAAGGTGTATCGGGGAGGATGAGATCTTTTACATCATGAAGGCATGCCATGATGAGCCATGTGGAGGTCATTTTGTAGCAAAAACAACAACCTTTAACATCCTCACAACTGGTTATTAATGGCCAACTTTGCATAAAGATTCAATTAATTACACATGGAGTTGTGATAGGTGTCAAAGGATGGGAAGACCAACCAAGAGTGATGAAATGCCTTTAAAACCTTAGTTGACATTGACAACTTTTGAAAAATGGGGTTTACACTTCATTGGACCAATCTCACCTACATCCAACAATAAGGAATACATCCTTGTTTGCACTGATTACTTGACTAAATGGGTGGAAGTAAAGGCTTTACAATTTGCCATAGATGGTAATGTGGCTAATTTCTTATATGAAGATATATTTACTAGGTATGGAGTACCTAGAGAGATAGTCACTGATCAAGGCCCACAATTTACTTATGATCTAATCACCAAGCTAGTTAAAGAATATAAAATTAGACACAAGAAATCAACACCCTACCACCCACAGGCTAATGGTTAGGTGGAAGTCACTAATAGGGAGATTAAAAGTATACTCACCAAGATAGTGCAATTTCATAGAAAAGATTGGGTTACAAGGTTTCCTGAAGTAGTATGGGCTTACAGAACAACATGGAAAACCACCACTGGGTTCACCCCTTATGAGCTAGTTTATGGTAAGACAACAATCCTTCCTATTGAATTTGAATATAAAACACTAAGGACAACAATAGAATTGGAAATGGATTTAACATAAGCTTATAAGGAAATGATGCATAATTTAAATGGGTTGGATGAGATAAGAATGTAAGCAATTCATCACATAGAGGTAGTTCAAAACCAAAGAATGAAGTGGCATGATTAGTACATTAAAACCAAGGAATTCACTGAGGAGGACTAGGCACTGTTATATGATTCACGTATAAGGATTTCAAAGGTAAATTCTAGTCCATATGGCTTGGCCCCTATGAAATTAGTAAAGTTTATCCTAATGGGGTAGTCCAGTTACACACCATTGATCCAGTTCACTTTTCACTTCTAGTAAATGGCCATAGACTGAAGTTGTAAAAGAATCCATTGTAGAAGGATGATTTCATATTTTCACTATTTCAACAATAGGGTGTCCGCAGTGAACCAAAAAAAAAATATAACACACAAAGTGATTATTCAACAATACATGATATATCTAGCACTTCTGGTGACCCAAAGATTGAGCTACACAACCTAGTCCCTGAGTTCACTCAGGACTAATTCTTCATTGTCTCTCACAAGGACACACTACACATTATAATAATGTTCACAATATCTTTAGAGGGACCTATTTATCAATATTCACAAAGAGTCCTGATGTCGTAGGGACTTGTAGCTTAATCTTGTCAACGTTCAAAATGAGCCCTGACACTACAGGTAGTTGTAGCATCGTCTGGCACCCGAAAAGAAAATTCAAATTAATTGGAGCCATATTTACTGCAAGTTCATGCATATTCATTTCCAAATATGCACACGTATTACCCATCTTTCCTAATAACTACATGTGACATAATTCTTTTATTGCTTGCTTACATTTCCAATACTCGAGTTGTCAAATCGCCAAGTCATATCCATAATACCCATCCCATAATTTGCACTTTCCACCCACTATTCATTACCTTGCAGTTGATATCCATCACATCGAATCAACAAACAAATATATTCTTTCTAGTTTCCACATGCAAAAAATGGTTATTTCTTCGAGATGGTACTTTTGGTACACTATCATGATTATTCTAATTTTCTTTAAACTTTCATTATATTTTTCATATCACTCCATGCATTTGAACTATTGTATCACTAATCACCATCATTTCACATTAAACCACCTCCAAGTCATAAACGTGAAGTGAGGTCACTTCACCAATTAAGTTGGGGAGGGTACAACCTAGTTAGTCTTTTCATCAGTCTTTTCCACATCGACCATCTAAATTAAAGTCAATGAATGGAAACGACATGCAAAACCTTCTAAGTTATCTCATTTTTTGTTTTCATTCCCAAATTGCTAAATTCTACACCTTGAGAACTTGAGCTTAAGATTAAACTAGAGTCTAGAGTCGAACTTAGAACTTGTTTATGAGCTTGAATTAAGGTGGTATTGAGAAGGGAAATTTGTAGTATGGTATGCCAGTACAAATATATGAGAAAAGGGAAGAAAGTAAAGGGTTTTGAAGGTGGCAGGAAAGATTGAATTAAATTTTAAAGTAGGATTGAGTGCATTGAAGTGGAGAAGTGATCTAGAATAGGCGATGATGTTATAAGAAGGGAGCCAACAACTCACCAGCAAATTCTGGAGGATGCGTCAGTGTTACCCATTTTCACCAAGGTTGGTTGGCTCGACTAATTATTAAAGTTAACAGAATTTAGTGATTACAGGACAAGAAAGTTTGCATCTACTCTTTAGTATGGCGAAGCTATGATAAAAGGACTTTTAGTATATGCATCTGAGACTGCCATTGCATAGGTCATTGGGTTACCAAGAACATGGGCAGAATTTCTATCATGAGTTGACACAGTTGCAGCCAGGGAAGAATTTTTCATACGAGGAGAGAAATTAAACTCCTCATCACAAGGAATGAAGACACTTTCCCTCCCTTAATTATGTGAAAATGTTTCCTCTTACATTATTAGATACATCACTTGTGATGGTAGGCAAGACCTTTTGTACACAATTCATTTCAAATTACCCAATCATCTTAGGCATAATAGGTTAGCAAATGTACCAAAATTTGTAATTCCATTTAAGAATGAATGGCCTCAATATACCAAAGAAACAAAGTGATACGTTGAAGGTTGTTCCCAGTCCCTCTTCATTTAATTATAAATGTCAATCCAGGGTGATGCCCATGGTGATATGCAAGAGGAAGAAGAAATCATTTGCATGCCATTCTTTTTCTACAACAAAATTGAAAAGCTATGCATGAAATAAATTGTTGGAATCAAATCTATCGTAAGAAACTTGTAAAGGGAAATACTAGAAATGTAAAGAATTGGAAATGAAATGACTACTAAGAAATGAAACTACAAACAAAGAAATTGTTGGAATCAAATCTATCCTAAGAAACTTTTAAAGGGAAATACTAGAAATGTAAAGAACTGGAAATGAAATGACTGCTAAGGAATGAAACTACAAACAACAACTACTACTAAAATATTGAACTATATTATTTCATGAAACTCTTCCCCATTTGATTCCTTGATTACAATGAATTTATAGAATTCTTATCTTGAACTAATTTGAAAGATGAGCCTTATAGCTGTGCAACAACTTGCTAGAAGATAGGAACATGTGTTGAGGGAAAAAGATAAATCTTTTCTTCATCTTGCTGAGTCAATCTTCTTTGGTAATCCAAAATAAATATTTCTATTTTGCAGCCCCTAAACAATCTCCAAAAAGACATTTGAATGTTGAAAAAGTCATGCCTTTCCCTTGTGTATCATTAAATCTCATAAAACAACTCCTAGATGCTTGCAAAATGGTTCAAACTGCCCAAAATTGCCTCTTAGATATGCTCCATTTGTTTTCACAACCCAACAACCTACCTTAGATGATTGGAACTACCCCCTAGATGCTCTCAACTATTGTCCCTTAATTGCTCATAGAAACCCAAACTGCTCAACCTCTTCATAAATACTATCATACTTATCCTTCACTTAGATCCTTCTTAGTTCTGGAAATTCGGAAGCATGGAAGCAAAATTTTGGAGCATCGGACTGGTGAAGTTTTCTCTCAAACCACGAACTCAGTTTTCATGAAATTTAATTGGTTTTTTTTTTCCTCTTATCTCCTAATTTCTATCCAAAATCCTAAAGAACCAGGATCATAATTTTCAAGATATGGTGATGTGGTTTATGGTGGAGAATTAGCCATGTGGCGGAAGGTCTTTGTAGGCAATTCAAGCAGGCGTGAGATGAGGGTGTGTGCCTTTAAGTGGTGGGGATCCCTCTGCAACTTATAGTGAGCTTTGAGAGCCAATTTTCCACTTTTCTTACGGATACTTTGGAGATTCTTTGAGAAAACCCAAGATACTTCAAGATATTTTGGAGTTTACTCAGCGAGAGTTATCTAGAGCTTGTTATCTTTTCTTCATGGTTGATTATGAGACCATCCAAAATGTGCTAAATGCCAAATAAGTTGCAAAGCTCTTGGAAGACAACAATTTTATGGAGAAATGCATGTGTTTGAGCTTTAGAGAAGAATACATAGCATCTATAAAGCACTTATTTGTAGAAAATAAACCTACTCTATCCTAATCTACTTATTGATGTAGAGATAGGTTACACAAAACCATTAATTGGTTGTGAAAAATAACATCCTTTTCTCAAAAGATGGATCCATGCATTCAACTTTTTGAAAGAAGAGGAAAACCATGAGAAGAAGATGGATAAATATTTGAACTTTGATGATCCTCCTTTTGAAATGGCAGCCTTCTCCATAATTTATGATTCTAGTAGATGCATGGGTTGATTGCAAAGATCTTGCAATCCTTTCTCACATTTTGCTGCATGCATGACTGGATGCAGCTCCTTATCCTTCAAATATTTGATCAGGCAGCCCTCCTTGGACTTTGAAGGTGTCCAAACAATAATATTTTTCTTGTTGGGGCTTGAAGTCATGGTCCTCTAGTTGAGGAGATTGCACAAGAGTTGTCACCTTTTCATGTAATGCATAGCTGCTTTAGTTTGTTTGTTTTGGGGGTTTCTAAAATAATAAACCTAAAAAAAACTTACCAAACTAATTTTCTCTTTTGACTTGCTGTCACCAGATCAACAACTCCCTAATGACACCTTTCCCTGAAAATGGCACCAAAAATGATGAAAGTCACTACAGTCCTCATCATTTAATTTTAATGTCAAACTAAGAGTGGTGTCTGGCAATATACAGGCCAGGAGAATAAATCATTTGCAGCGGCCGTTTCTTTTCTACAAACAATTTGAAAATGAAATTACTTAAAATAGAATGCCCTAAAGTCAAGTCTATCACAGAAACTTGTAAAAGGAAATATTGAAAATGTAAAGAACTAGAAATGAAATTGCTAGAATCAAATCTATCCTAAGAAACTTGTAAAGGGAAATACTGGATATGTAAAGGACTAGAAATGAAATTGTTGCTAAGAAATGAAACTATAAACAACTATTGCTACTAAAATATTGAACTATATTATTTTATGAAACTCTTCCCCATTTGATTCCTTGATTACAATGAATTTATAGAATTATGAAAGATGAGACTTATAGCTGTGCAACAACTTGCTAGAAGATAGGAACATGTGTTGAGGGAAAAAGATAAGTCTTTTTTCATCTTATTGAGTCAATTTTCTTTGGTCGTCCAAAATAAATGCTATTTTACAACCCCTAGAAAAGCTCCAAAAATACATTTGAATGCTGAAAATTTTATGTCTTTCCCTTGTGTATTATTAAAACTCATAAAACAGCTCCTAGATGTTTGCAAAAAGGTCTAAACTACCCAAAACAACCTCTTATATATGCTCCATTTGTTTACACAACCCAATAAATTATTTTATATTCTTGAAACTGCCCCTAGATGCTCTCAACTGATGTCCCTTGACTGTTCATAGAAGCCCAAACAGCTCAACCTCTTCATAAATGTTATCATACTTATCCTTCACTTAGATCTTTCTTAGCTCTAGAAATTTCGGAGCATGAAAACAAAGTTTTGAAGCATCAGATTGGTGAAGTTTTATCTCAAACCATGAACTAGGTTTTTGTGAAATTTAATGGGTTCTTTTGCCTTCTTGTATCTTAATTTTTGTCCAAAAATATCAAGAACCCAGATCGTAATTTTCAAGATATGATGAAATCTTGACTACTCCAACTGAAAATCTCTTATTTTCTTTATCACGCCCAGTCTTGATAAACTTCATAATTAAGTAGAATACATGTTTTTATTTAGCTAATAGATGAGAATTTTTTTTGTCTCATTAATACCTCTCTCTCTCATCACTATTTAATTACTTTACTAATAAAAAGGAGTTTAAGAATTCAATACCCACAAGTGAGGTGGGAAGATTTCAAGGAATGAATAGACATTAATAGTTTGTTGGATGTACCCGTAGTACCTAAGGGTGCAGAACCCCAAAATGAACCTAAAAAGGAAAACCCCCATGTCTCACCTATGGCTTCTCCTACACATAGCCAAGGCGAGTGTGAGGAGCCTGAAGAACCAGAATCTAGGCCACCTACAGTTGAGAAATTACCTTCTTCAAGGTTACAAAAATCTAAGAGTCAGAAAGGTTGTGCATCTACCTCCTCTACACCCTCTAAACCAGAAGAAAGGGAGAATACTCCAAAGAAAAAGAGTGATACTCAAAATAAGAGAAGACGATTCAAAATAGGAGGATGTTCCAAAGTAAAAAAAGAGTGTTAAAAAGGGAAAGAAGAAAATTGAAAAATAAATACTCACATCCAGACACTCTAGAAAATTGAGGAAACAAGGGGCCACAACGGAGAATACAGGGGAACCTAAAGGAAAAGAAATGAGTAAGGAACAACCTCAAGGAGAACAACATCGACAAGAACAACGTCAAGAAAATGTTATGATTATAGAAACTGACTCCAAAATAGAAGGGAATGTTCCTAGTAATGTGAATATACTGACAAAAAAGATAAGGTATGTGGTGGAAACTTATTATTTTGAATTAGAAGATATATTTACTGCCAAGAAGTTACAAAAAAAAGCTTTAAATAGTCCTATTCAGGGAGATTATGAAGAAGGTAATGAGCAATTTGAAGATACAAAGGAGGTTTACATTGAAGAAAGAGATGTAAGGAAAGAACTCCAAGAGGCACTAGATAGGATTAACCACTTAGAGGAGTTAGTACAAAATTATGAGTAGAAGGATAAGGAAAGAGAAGCAAAAATGCAAGAGATGGAGGAGAAACTGTAGTTGTACGATCATGGCACTAAGTTAGATTTGCTAGAAAAGTTGGTTGTTACCAAGACAGGGGACAAAGAACTAGCAATGCCAGATGAGAAACTCCCTCCTCTTAAAACTCTTGACTACCACACAACCTTCTCACTTCACTACCAATTGTGGAAAGTGACTAATGAATTTGCACAGGAAGAGGAGAATGGAAGAAGGAAAAGGAATGATATGTAAAGGAATTGGAAAAGAGAGATATGGAATTGAACACATCAATAGTTCGGTTAGAGGAGATAGTAGATAAGGTTACACAAATTGTCAGATGTAGGCCTCCACCTAGAACTTATGCATTGTTTTTACATGAAAGGTTTCTATGCTTTCAATTCAATAGATTAGTTAGCAAGCATTCAATTGGCATGAGTCAAACTTTTGGGTTTCTTGAAATTTTTGCTACTTCCACACTTGAAGAACAAGATCAGTTATGTGAGTTTTATTTGTACAACTATGTAATACCTGATGAGATGGAATGGAACCCTTTAGTCTTTGTGGGAGATCTTCGGATTAGGGCACTTGCCTCTTACTATAGGAATGAATAGCTCAAAGGTGATATCATGGAAGAGTATGAAGAAAAAGAGAAATCTAGTAATTGATGAATGACTAAAACTTCTTAAACATAAGGGAGTAGGAAAGAAAATCATGAAGCTCAAGGAGGCAGACTATGAAAGAATGAAGATGTTAGTTGTGGGTATTGGAAAACAGTGTTACAAGCATGTACAAAATAGATGGAACCGTTTAACACCTAAATTGCAAAGGAAGGAGCCACATTTTGTGTATAATTTTATTGCTATGCTTCAAGGGGCACACAAGTATACGAAAATTGGTGTCAACAAAGGAGTTCATTGGGTACTGCTCACCTTCCATCCACCTATTCTCCTCTATCTAGTCCCACATTGGACTGGGGAGAAAAGTGATGAATTTGAGAAAGCGAGAATTATCAAAATGAGGCAACTTTCAAAATATCAAGGTTTCTATTTGAGACAGATTCGAGGGGTTAACATAGTTAAGGACCTGAGATAAATTGCTTTGCAATACAATCAAAATCCCTAGTATTTTGCTTAGGTACAAGCAAAAGGCTCATTGGGGGGAGATGGTAGGTCCAAATAATAACTTATTTTCTGTTGTTTTTATATATATTTTGAGATACTTTTAGATACATTTTCCAGACAATGTTCCTACATTATACTATCCTTTCATATCCATTATGTAGATTTGAACCTAAAATACAATGATAGAATCATGCTTATAATATATGAGTATTATATGGTTTATATGAAGATATGTATGGAATGTTGATGGAATACTATTAGTTAATTGTGATAGTTATCCTTGTGTACATGTTTTGCGGAATTAACTTGTTTGTAGCTAAAGAGGAATCATGGCACAACAGTTGAGGGATGAACCCATAGCAAAAGGAATGATTGGACACTGAAATAGGGGAGCTCCAAGTTAAGCTAAATGTGACAGTTGTTGATTAAAGACACTTGATGAAGGTTGAACATGGTGCTATTATAACCAATTAATAAATGTTGTAGAATAGGTCTCCCTCACTTATACGATTTTGACAAGTGGTTGTATGTTTACATGCAATTCTATTTTGAAAGAGTTCTAGTCCTATTAGGATTCCTTTTCCTTTTTAGTTATAGGCTAAATTAAATTAGTCTTAACTCTACACTCTAAATATCTGGGAGTGGAGTTAATGATTTCGGTTAAGTTGTTACTTTGAATAAGATCCCCTCAAGCTTGTATATAGCTATTAGCTAAATCCGTAGGATAGTTAGTTGGTTTTTTTCAGTTTTATGTTATTAGTTACTTTCAACTATCAAGACATAAAATATTCAGAATGATTGAACACAATTTGTGAAATATCTTGTGTAATTCTTCATGAATATGCAATGAATGGAGTTTAATTCATGGAATGCGTAGAATATTTTAGCTAGATTTGGGTTCAATTAAAATGAGAACAACCACTTGAGAAGGCCACTCAAGGTGTTGTTCTTCACTTTATGTTTCAGTTACTCATTTTTGATTAATAGTTGTTATTAGTTTGTCATTAGTTCATGAATCATATGCAAGTTAATTAGAATTTCATATCTTGCTTATTGTTAATGAATGCTTATGAATATGCATGCAAAGGTTAACCAGTAGTACTCCAAAGGATAGTTTAATTGAGTCATTAGTTTTTATCAGTTTTGAGTTATTACAACATCATTTCATTGGTGACAGTTCAGTTACAGCCTAAGCTGTAGGTACCCATAGCCACTAGTTCTAATTATGTCTTTTACTGTTTTGCAATTATGTGAGTTTTCCAACAAGTAGAATAACTTGAGTAGGGTATCTTAAGTAGTTTTGAGTCCTTGAAGGCATATATAATCTTGCACCATCATAAGCTTAGAAGCCTTGGGTTGACAATTTAATGTAGTCTTGAGCAATGTTGAGTGGACTGTTTAGTTAGTTAAACCTCTGAATTGTGTTGGTTCTACCAAGTTTACAACACATTAGCTTAGAATCTACAACAATTCCAAAAGTATCATAAAAGAAGAAAGAATAAGCAAGGAAATAGGAAGGAAACCTTTTAAATTTAGCCAAAACCCATTTAAATCAAATTATGTCCTTGTGGCAAAAAGGACCATTGCAAACTTTAACACAAGCTCAAAGATACAACACTACCAACATCCATTTGAAAACATGAAGAATCATCAATGAATAAAGTAACCATAATAAACATTCTCACAAAAATTGCACATTACATGGACTATGCGGCTCCTCAAAGCCACTCAAGGGGTGGAGGAGAATGGTGGTCTCAAACCACATATTTGTAATAGTTAACAAAACATAGTGGTCTCAAACTACTTAAGAGTATAGAATCATGGTGGTCTTAACCCACAAAATATCCACATAATAACCAAGCATAGTCCCTATAATGGTGGTCTCAAACCACAAAATATCCACATAATAAGCCAAATTTTATGTATATTTTATTATTGTAAATCTAGACCATTCATTAATAGGTCTCAGATTTGATGATATATATTTTGTTGGCTTGAGTTGCCCTAGAAGGCAACCTTATTTTATGAGGGCCTTTTATTACGATTGTGTATTTTGTGATGTATTTTGAGAGTTTGATAGAGGTTATGTTGCCTCTGGATCTCTGGTTGGTGATACTCTTGTGAGAAGCTTGCTCTACATGTATATTGCAATCTTCATGATTTCTAAATAATATATTGGGCAACTTTTGGAGTGTGGGTTTTTTCTCCTAAAAGGTTTTTCCCCACATAAATCACTATGTTGTGGTATGCATGATATTTATGTTTGTTTCTATTTAAGTTTTTGCAACTATTAAAAAGATCTTTAAAGTTTTGTAGTATTGTGGAAGGTTGCATGTAACACAATCAGTGTGATGATCAAAAATGTTGTGAAGTGAAGGACATGGTGATGAATGTCATGAGCATGTTGTACATAGTTGTATCATATCTTTTGTTGCTCATGAATAGGTGAAAATTGGAAAATGAAAGTGTATGTTGATATGAAGAAGTTGAAGTTTCTCGCTTTTAATTAAAAGAGTTGTAATTGCCATCTATAGGAGTATTCTCTATCTCTTGATGTAAAGCATCGATGAAAGAAAGTATGTAAGGTTTTCAAGTAGTTGAAGGTACAAGAAGTTGTACTAAAGAAGCTTCGAAGAATGCTCCATATTTGAAAATTTGGCCTTGTGGTTTGGAAGTTAGATAGTGAAAAGTGTGAAGTATGTATGTTCCTAATTTCATGGCATAAAGTTATTGTAGAAGTTTCCATAGCTAACAGAGTGAAGACTATGTTGTTGCAGCTAGGAAGGATCAGAGGAATGCTCTGCATTTCTCCGTATTTGAATATGTGATCTCACAGTTTGAAGGATAAGTTCAAATTATTGATATGTTTTATCATTTCAAGTCTCAGGTGTTGATGAGTACCATAAGATTGGTTTTTCAAGGTTCTATCTCAGTATTGTGTTTTCTGGGTTTGCAAAAGATGTTGTGTTTAGTGTCTGTTTGCTTGCTCCAACATGAAGTAGCGTAAATATGTGAAAGGAGTGTACAAGAATGATTTTGAATTTCATATAATGTTGTAAAGTGATGTGCATGATGTTGTTTGGTCTCTCTGATACTGCCTTTGGTATTGAGCTAATACATGGAAGGTTAAGTGTTTATTGGGCCGACTTGGTATGTTGAGATGTTTGCACCAAGTTTTTAAAGTGTGCGCCAACATGGAGATGTGTGCTAAGGTAAAATAGGTCCTAATTATCTCTTGGTTTGGATCACATTGATTTCTACTTATTGTGGATGTATTGGGAGTTGACTTGTTGTGGTCATTACATGTTTCATATCAAACCTTTCATTTTGGCCGACTAAGGAGAAACTTTTCGTAGCTTGTGGAGGATATAAATAAAAGATCAAGTTTGTTGCAATAGATATGTGTGTGTGTGTGTGTGTGTGTGTGTGCATAAATGTATGTGCAAGTGTATATATGAGTATATGTGTGACGAAGTGTGTTGAAGGCAACATAGGTTGTTGAGTAAAGGTGTTGAAGATATATGTCAATGCGAAGAGTGTTGCGGTGGTGATTGATCAACAAATTTTGTCAAGCATTTTGTACAGAGTTGGTAGCCTCATTCTATAAGTGTTGTGATCTATAGGGAGTTGTTGATTCCTTTCATGAATTTGGACAATAGCTCCAAGCAACTTGCTCACCGTGGTTTTTCCCTTGTAGGGTTTTCCACGTAAATCTAGTGTTGTGTGCTTGTGCTTTTGAATTGCATTTGATACTTTATTTGTTTAAGGCAGTAATAAGTTTTGGTTGATAAAGTTGAATTGGATAATTTGTGGGATATACTGATTCACCCCCCTCTTAGTATATCATTGTGTTCTAACAATGGGTTCCTTACTCCTTGACCCAATATACTCTATTGGTAGAAGGAATGTGTTTGATGTTGTATAAGCACTTAGTTGTGCAATAATGCTCTCTATGATGGATGAATCCTTCATGCTTTTAAGATGTTGCAAAGGTTAGTAATTAGAATAAAGATTTCCATAATTATTATTTTGACCACCTTCGTCACCTCATGGTTGGGCTAGGAAAATTGCACAAGGGTTTAAAATAAATTAGATATATGCTAAAGGTAAAATTGTTTGAGGGTATGTAGTGGGGCAATAAAAATATCACAAATATTCTTCAAAGAAGGATTTGGATAATGCTATTATACATTTTTAAACCTATGTAACCTGGAGAGAGCTTTTGTAATTTGCTCTTGGTAGCTTGGTCATTTTTTGCTGTAGACTTTATTGAACCCATTTTGTATATATGTTAGTCCACTATCACCATTTATAAAATAATAAATAAAAGAAGGTTTTATGTGAAATGCGATAATTATGAAGGATTTGAAGTACCACATGTAACCAAGATATATGCTTAATACTATTTTTTGAGTCTTGAATGTCTAACTTATGTTATATTAAAAAAATAGACAATTTGTCATAGAATATATAAGTGAAATTGATATACACTACTAAATTATTTTCATGAAACATCTACAATATTCATAAAATCCATTCATTTGATTACATCAATACAAAAGTAAACTAAGTAAATTTATCCAAAAATATATTTAATCTAATTTTAGAACATTCACATTGACATGGAGATTATGGATAACTTAGAATGACCATCCAAGAACAAAGAAAATAGGCATATTGTATGTTATAAATTATAATACACGTGCAACTAAATCAAAATCTATTGTTGGGAAACACCCTTTATTGTTTCTTGCATCTATAAGTGTTACTACTTTTAACATATGCACAAGAGCTATTCATACACATCTAAGCATACTTATGAGAAATATCTAGCCTTGAAAAAGGAAAGTGCTAGGAACTTTTTAGAAAGAAATGAAGCATATTCATTATATTCTAATTGATGAAATGGATTTATAAGGATAAATTTATTTTTAAATATAAAAAGCTCTAGTAAACAAATATTTCCATCATATTGTGAAAATGATTTTAATGGAAATGTAATTATTCTTTTTGAATATCTCAATCAATTACCTCTTATAAATAAGATATTTATACACACATTTAACCTTACCATATATTTATTTTCCTTTTTGTTGTATTAAGTGCTTAACACATTATTAAGATAGTGATGATCATTTGGATAGTTAAGTGGTACAATGTGTTGGATAATGAGTACTACTAACACTTAATATACGAGTTGAATTTTGGTTTGGTTAATGATGCTCATGGTTGTGTAAGAAATATAATATGTACTTGTAATTAAACACCATTTAAATTGTTGTTTTGTGTGGTCGTGGAGTTTGATTACTATGTAAATCATGAGACAAAAACAATCCAAAATTCATTAAAAAAATTTTAAAATTTATTTTTATATACCCCTTGTAACAAGAGGAAATCATACTCAAATTCCTCTAAAAATGATATGCGCTCTAACAATACATAAATTCTAAGCCATAAATTTAGATAAAGTATTAATAGATAACATTTATGTGGATATATCAAAATTGATGTTCATGACTATCTCATTGTTAATGTTTACAATCATTAAGAATATCACCATCATTTTATGCAAGTATTGTGAGTATAGATATCTTTGTTGCAAGGTGTGCACCCTTGGTCTCCTTGTGTTATGTAGCACAACGCTTAGGTTCGTGACATGGCTTAACCACCTCCCGTGGATTCATTAACTCTGACAGTTGTATCAAGCATTAACAGGTTGATCTTTTGGTGCAACGACAACCGTTTGTGCAACAATTGGTATTAGAGCCTAGGTCAAGGGTTTGAACCCCTCACTTGCACTGGGGGGGATTGTTGCAAGGTGTGCTCCCTTGGTCTCCTTATGTTGTGTAGCGCAACACTTAGGTTCATGACATGGCTTAACCGCCTCTCATGGATTCATTAACTCTAGCAATGACAACTGTCTGTGGAACAATCTTAACTACATCTATATGAGAGTTATCTCTTGATGTTTAGTTATTTTTAGATAGATATATTCAATATTATTTTTATTTATAATTTTAACAAATTACTTACTCATCTTAAATGTATAACTATATCAATAGTACCACAATTTTATTAGAGCAGATTTTTCTTTTGTGGCCATTAAATAGATGTACTTAAGATAATTTTTTATCTACAATTTTAATAAATTATTTAAGATATTTTTAAAATAAATTATTTACTCATCTTAAATATAAAAATATCAATAGTGCCAAAATTTTATGAAAATAAATTATTTTAAAAGTTTTATATATTATTTTTTGAAGAATTTAAAGAAAAAATAAAACAAATTATTTAATACATGAGGTTTAATAATTTAAACTACTCTAACTACACCAATATAAAACTAAATAAATGACACAAAGCTAGTTTATTTTATTTTGGAATTGATTTATGAGAGAAATCTGAACAAGTAATAATAAATTTAAATAATTTATAAATCTTCTTGTTTTATCGAAAAAATACCATGTGAACAAAAATAAAAAGATATTTCATTCATATATTTATATTTAATTTATTATTAAATAAATATTTTGATAGGTAAATGGTTGTTAAATTTAAAATAAAGATAAGAGTTATTGTTAACATACTCTTAGTATTACACTCCTCTTTATCATCATTGTAGAATACCTTATAACATAATTAAAACAAAAATATAACTTAATTACAAATGTAACAATTAAAAAACCCTTCATAATTACTAACTCTGTAATAATTAAAAAACTTTCATAATTACTAACTTTTAACTCATAAAATTTTAAACCCATTGTTAAAATGCATTTATACTCTACTTTGTACATGTTATAATACATTGTAATTATTCATTCTTATATATAAATCCAATATTTTATGATTTGATTCCTATAAAGGGTGTTTGGAGTAGGATTCAATCTCAAAACAATGCGATCTTTATGATCTCAAAGATCCAAATATAAAGTAGATCTAAGTTACAAAAGGAAAGGGAGATCAAGTATACTCATGTTGGTGGTTTGTTTGTTTTGGACTATTGTTTCATATTGTTGACTATCTTGTGAACGTTATTAGAAAACATTCATTCATTCAAAAATAATGAAAAATATGTTTTATTAACTGATTAATCTAGAGCTAAAATATTTTCTATTAATTGGTTAATCTATATCTAAACAACTCCTCGACTTATATGACACAATTTTCTATATTATGATTCTTGTAACTTAATTTGTGAACACTTAACGGTTTGTTCCCTGCAAAGTATTGTTGGGGTTGAATTTGATTTCCAAATAATTTTTGGTAAAATGAATTCCATTTGTAGCCTCAAAGGTAAACTGGGAAATGAATGAATGAATGTTTTTAATTACATCCACGAGACTGACTAGTCTATGGAACCTAAGAGATGGAATTGAAACCGCCTTTGCAAAACAACAAAACAACTGGGGACCCCACTAATTACTTCTTGTTGTTTTCTAACTCTTTGCTAGTTTTGTTTCTTCTTTTGTGTATTTTGGTCAAGCAACTTGTTGTTTTTGTAATCTATCCTCTTCAAACAAGGCCACTAACAATTTGACTTTTAGCAAATCCAAGTAATTGTACTAGATGTCCTCGTAACCCTTACACTACATAGTGCCACTCTGTCTCCACTAAACTCGAAGAGCAGAAACAAGAAATCCTATTGGCCCACTCCTCCTTGGGTATTTTCCATCTTCTCGTTTCACATCTCAAATGGTGTGAGCTAGTTCTTAACTGAGCTATTAGCATTTTAGCCTTCCACTTTATATCTACTCCCACAAAGTATTTTTGCTCATGATCACTAGTGAGGTTAAAATTCA
>VDFB02352366.1:0-12077 GCA_007258455.2 Sequoia sempervirens | reverse complement strand
CTCACATTCATCACCTTTCTCCCCAATCCAATGTGGGATTGGATAAAGGAGAATAGATGGATGGAAGGTGGGTACCTAGTAAACTCCTTTGTTGACACCCACAATTACCATATACTTGTGTGTGCCCTCCTAATTATAGCAATAAAATTATACATAGAATGTGGCTCCTTCTACAATTTAGGTGTTAAACTATTCCATCTATTTTGTACATGCTTGTAACAATGTTGTCCAATACCCACAGCTAACATCTTCATTCTTTCATAGTCTGCCTCCTTGAGCTTCATGATTTTCTTTCCTACTCCCTTATGTTTAAGAAGTTTTAGTCATTCATCACTACGATTTCTTTTTCTTCATACTCTTCCATGATATCACCTTTGAGCTATTCATTCCTATAGTAAGAGGCAAGTGCCCTAATCCGAAGATCTCCCACAAAGACTAAAGGGTTCCATTCCATCTCATCAGGTATTACATAGTTGTACAAATAAAACTCACATAACTGATCTTGTTCTTCAAGTGTGGAAGTAGCAAAAATTTCAAGAAACCCAAAAGTTTGACTCATGCCAATTGAATGCTTGCTAACTAATCTATTGAATTGAAAGCATAGAAACCTTTCATGTAAAAACAATGCATAAGTTCTAGGTGGAGGCCTACATCTGACAATTTGTGTAACCTTATCTACTATCTCCTCTAACCGAACTATTGATGTGTTCAATTCCATATCTCTCTTTTCCAATTCCTTTACATATCATTCCTTTTCCTTCTTCCATTCTCCTCTTCCTGTGCAAATTCATTAGTCACTTTCCACAATTGGTAGTGAAGTGAGAAGGTTGTGTGGTAGTCAAGAGTTTTAAGAGGAGGGAGTTTCTCATCTGGCATTGCTAGTTCTTTGTCCCCTGTCTTGGTAACAACCAACTTTTCTAGCAAATCTAACTTAGTGCCATGATCGTACAACTACAGTTTCTCCTCCATCTCTTGCATTTTTGCTTCTCTTTCCTTATCCTTCTACTCATAATTTTGTACTAACTCCTCTAAGTGGTTAATCCTATCTAGTGCCTCTTGGAGTTCTTTCCTTACATCTCTTTCTTCAATGTAAACCTCCTTTGTATCTTCAAATTGCTCATTACCTTCTTCATAATCTCCCTGAATAGGACTATTTAAAGCTTTTTTTTGTAACTTCTTGGCAGTAAATATATCTTCTAATTCAAAATAATAAGTTTCCACCACATACCTTATCTTTTTTGTCAGTATATTCACATTACTAGGAACATTCCCTTCTATTTTGGAGTCAGTTTCTATAATCATAACATTTTCTTGACGTTGTTCTTGTCGATGTTGTTCTCCTTGAGGTTGTTCCTTACTCATTTCTTTTCCTTTAGGTTCCCCTGTATTCTCCGTTGTGGCCCCTTGTTTCCTCAATTTTCTAGAGTGTCTGGATGTGAGTATTTATTTTTCAATTTTCTTCTTTCCCTTTTTAACACTCTTTTTTTACTTTGGAACATCCTCCTATTTTGAATCGTCTTCTCTTATTTTGAGTATCACTCTTTTTCTTTGGAGTATTCTCCCTTTCTTCTGGTTTAGAGGGTGTAGAGGAGGTAGATGCACAACCTTTCTGACTCTTAGATTTTTGTAACCTTGAAGAAGGTAATTTCTCAACTGTAGGTGGCCTAGATTCTGGTTCTTCAGGCTCCTCACACTCGCCTTGGCTATGTGTAGGAGAAGCCATAGGTGAGACATGGGGGTTTTCCTTTTTAGGTTCATTTTGGGGTTCTGCACCCTTAGGTACTACGGGTACATCCAACAAACTATTAATGTCTATTCATTCCTTGAAATCTTCCCACCTCACTTGTGGGTATTGAATTCTTAAACTCCTTTTTATTAGTAAAGTAATTAAATAGTGATGAGAGAGAGAGGTATTAATGAGACAAAAAAAATTCTCATCTATTAGCTAAATAAAAACATGTATTCTACTTAATTATGAAGTTTATCAAGACTGGGCGTGATAAAGAAAATAAGAGATTTTCAGTTGGAGTAGTCAAGATTTCATCATATCTTGAAAATTACGATCTGGGTTCTTGATATTTTTGGACAAAAATTAAGATACAAGAAGGCAAAAGAACCCATTAAATTTCACAAAAACCTAGTTCATGGTTTGAGATAAAACTTCACCAATCTGATGCTTCAAAACTTTGTTTTCATGCTCCGAAATTTCTAGAGCTAAGAAAGATCTAAGTGAAGGATAAGTATGATAACATTTATGAAGAGGTTGAGCTGTTTGGGCTTCTATGAACAGTCAAGGGACATCAGTTGAGAGCATCTAGGGGCAGTTTCAAGAATATAAAATAATTTATTGGGTTGTGTAAACAAATGGAGCATATATAAGAGGTTGTTTTGGGTAGTTTAGACCTTTTTGCAAACATCTAGGAGCTGTTTTATGAGTTTTAATAATACACAAGGGAAAGACATAAAATTTTCAGCATTCAAATGTATTTTTGGAGCTTTTCTAGGGGTTGTAAAATAGCATTTATTTTGGACGACCAAAGAAAATTGACTCAATAAGATGAAAAAAGACTTATCTTTTTCCCTCAACACATGTTCCTATCTTCTAGCAAGTTGTTGCATAGCTATAAAACTCATCTTTCATAATTCTATAAATTCATTGTAATCAAGGATTCAAATGAGGAAGAGTTTAATAAAATAATATAGTTCAATATTTTAGCAATAGTAGTTGTTTATTGTTTCATTTCTTAGCGGCAATTTCATTTCCAGTCCTTTATATTTCCAGTATTTCCTTTTACAAGTTTCTTATAATAGATTTGATTCCAACAATTTTATTTCCAGTTCTTTACATTTCTAATATTTCTCTTTACAAGTTTCTTAGGATATATTTTATTCTAGCAATTTCTTTCATACGTCACTTTTCAATTTTATTTGTTGAAAAAATAATATCATGCAAATGATTTCTTCTCCTTCTTGCATATTGTCATATACACCGCTCTGGTTTGACATTTTTAATTAAATGATGAGGATTGCAGTGACCTTCATCATTTTTGGTGTCATTGTCGATGATAGGTGTCATTAGGGAGTTGTTGTTGATCTGGTGATAGCAGGTCAAAAAAGAAAATTAGTTTGGCAAGTTCATTTTTTAGGTTTATTATTTTAGAAACTCCCCCAAAAAAACAATAGATCCAAAGGAAGAGGTACTTACATGCAAAGGTGACAACTCTTATGTAATCTCCTCAACTAGAGGACCATGACTTTAAGCCCCAACAAGCAAAAGATTATTGTTTGGACACCTTCAAAGTCCAAGGAGAGTTGTTCGATCAAATATTTGAAGGACAATTAGTTGCAACCAATCATGCATGCAATAGAATGTGAAAAATGATTGCAAGATCTTTCCAATAAGCCCATGCATCTATTAGAATCATAAATTATGGAGGTTGTCATTTCAAAGGAAGGAGGAGCATCAGAGTTCAAATATTTAGCCATCTTCTTCTCATGGTTTTCCTCTTCTTTCAAAAAGTTGAATGCATGGATCCATCATTTGAGAAAATGATGTTATTTTTCACAACTAGTTAATGGTTTTGTGTAACCCATCTCTACATTAATAAGTAGAGTAGGATAGAATAGGTTTTTTTTTTTTTTTTTTCAAATAAATGTTTTACTCATGTTATGTCTTTTTCTCTAAAACTCAAAAACATATATTTTTCTATAAAAATTGCTACTCCCAAGAGCTTTTGCAGATTTATTTTGGCATTTGAAGACATTTTGGATTTCTCAGAACCAACCATGAAAAAAAGACAACAAGTTCTAGATAACTCCAGAGTAACTCAGAATATCTTTAGAAGCATCTCTAGTGCACCTCTCAAAAAATCTCCAAAGCAAGTGCAATAAAAGTGAAAAATTGGCTCTTGAAGCTCACTATAAGTTACAGGAGGACCTGCAACATTTTAGGTATAGAGATGATGAGACAAAAAAATGTCTCATCTATTATCTAAATAAAATCATGTATTTTGCTTAATTATGAAGTTTATGAAGACTAAGCATGATGAGGAAAGGAATATTTTTTCAGTTGGAGCAGTTAAGATTTCATCATATCTTGAAAATTATGATCTAGGTTCTTGATATTTTTGGACGTAAATTAGGAGATAAGAAGGCAAAAAAACTCATTAAATTTTATGAAAATTCAGTTCATGGTTTGATAGAAAACTTCACCAATCTGATGCTTTGAAACTTTTTTTTCATGCTTCAGAATTTCTAAAGCTAAGAAAGATCTAAGTGAAGGATAAGTATGATAGCATTTATGAAGAGGTTGAAGAGTTTGGGCTTCTATGAGCAGTTAAGGGACAACAATTGAGAGCATCTAGGGGTCAGTTCCAAGCATCTAAGGTAGGTTGTTGGGTTGTGCAAACAAATGGAGCTTATCTAGGAGGTAGTTTTGGGCAGTTTGAACCTTTTTGCAAGCATCTAGGAGTTGTTTTATGAGTTTTAATGATACACAAGGGAAAGACATGACTTTTTCAGCATTCAAATGTCTTTTTGGAGCTTGTTTAGGGGCTACAAAATAGACATTTTTTTTAACGACTGAAGAAGATTGACTCAGTAAGATGAAGAAAAGACTTATTTTTTTCCCTCAACACATGTTCCTATCTTCTAGCAAGCCATTGCACAGCTATAAGGCTCATCTTTCAAAATTTTATAAATTCATTGTAATCAAGGAATCAAATGGGGAAAAGTTTCATAAAATAATATTGTTCAATATTTTAGTAGTAGTATTTGTTTATTGTTTCATTTCTTAGTAGCAATTTCATTTCCAGTATTTCCCTTTACAAGTTTGTTAGGATAGATTTGATTCCAACAATTTCATTTTCAGTTCTTTACATTTCCAGTATTTCCCTTTACAAGTTTCTTAGGATAGATTTGATTTCAACAATTTCTTTCATGCATTGTTTTTCAATTCTGTTTGTAGAAAAATAATGTCATGCAACTGATTTCTTCTCCCTCTTGCATGTTGTCATGGACACCGCTTTGATTCGACATTTTCAATTAAATGATGAGGATTGCATCGACCTTCATTAGGTATCACTTTGTTTTCTCTAGTATACTGAGGCCATTTAGTTCAACAAATTGTACAAAAATTTTGGTACATTTGCTAACATATTATGCATGAGATGACTGGGTAATTTGAAATGAATTGTGTACAAAAGGTTTTTCCTACCATCATAGGTGATGTATCTAATAATGCAAGAGGAAAAAATTTCACATAACCAAGGGAGGGAAAGTCTCTTCATTCCTTGTGATAAGAAGTCTAATTCCTCTCGTATGAAAAATTCTTCCCTGGCTGCAACTGCGTCAACTCGTGCTAGAAATTCTACCCATGTTCTTGGTAACCCAATGACCTATGCAATGGCAGTCTCAGATGCGTCTACTGAAAGTCCTTTTACCATAGCTCTATCATACTGAAGAGTAGATGCAAACCTTCTCATTGTGTAATCACTAGATTATATTAACTTTAATAAGTAGTCGAGCCAACCAACCTTAGTGAAAATGGGTAACACCAATGCATCCTCCAAAATTTGTTGGTGAGTTGTTGGCTCCCTTCTTATAACATCATCGCCCATTCCAGATCACTTCTCCACTTCAATGCACTCAATCCTACTTTGAAATTTAATTCAATCTTTCCTGCCAGCTTCAAAACCCTTTACTTTTGTTCCCTTCTCTCATATATTTGTATTGGCATACCATACTGCAAATTTCCCTTCTCAATACCAACTTAATTTGAGCTCATAAACAGGTTCTAAGTTTGACTCTCAACTCTAGTTTAATATTAAGCTCAAGTTCACAAGGTGTAGAATTTAGCAATTTGGGAATGACAACAAAAAATGAGATAACTTAGAAGGTTTTTCATGTCGTTTCCATTCATTGATTTTAATTTAGATGGTCGATGTGGAAAATACTGATGAAAAGACTAACTAGGTCGTACCCTCCCCCAACTTAATTGGTGAAGTGACCTCACTTCACGTTTATGACTTGGAGGTGATTTAATGTGAAATTATGGTGATTAGTGATACAATAGTTCACATTCATGGAGTGATATGAAAAATATAATGAAAGTTTTAAAAAAATTAGAATAATCATGATAGTGTACCAAAAGTACCATCTCGAAGAAATAACCATTCGTTGCATGTGGAAGCTGGAAAGAATATATTTGTTCGTTGATTCGATGTGATGGATATTAATTGCAAGGTAATGAATAGTGGGTGGAAAGTGCAAATTATGGGATGGCCATTACGGATATGATTTGGCAATTTGACAACTCGAGTATTGGAAATGCAAGCGAACAATAAAAGAATTATGTCGCGGGTAGTTATTAGGAAAGATGGGTAATACATGTGCATATTTGGAAATGAATATGCATGAACTTGCAGTAAATATAGTGCCAATTAATTTTAATTTTCTTTTCGGGTGCTAGATGATACTACGACTACCTGTAGTGTCAAGGATCATTTTGAATGTTGAAACGATTAAGCTACAAGTCCCTACGACATCAAGACTCTTTGTGAATATTGATAAACAGGTCCCTTTGAAGATATTGTGAACATTATTATAATTTGTAGTGTGTCCTTGTGAGAGACAATGAGGAATTAGTCCTGAGTGAACTCAAGGACTGGGCTGTGTAGCTCAATCTCTGCATCACCAGAAGTGTTGGGTATATCATGTATTGTTGAATCATCACTTTGTGTGTTATATCTTGTGTTTGGTTCACTGCGGACACCCTATTGTTGAAATAGTGAAAATATGAAATCATCCTTCTGCAATGGCTTCTTATACAACTTCAATCTATGGCCATTTACTAGAAGTAAAAAGCGAACTGGATCAATGGTGTGTAACTGAACTGCCCCATTAGGATAAACTTTACTAATTTCATAGGGGCCTAGCCATATGGACTGGAATTTACCTTTGAAATCCTTATATTGTGAATCATATAATAGTGCCTAGTCCCCCACAGTGTTTTAATGTACTAATCATGCCACTTCATTCTTTGGTTTTGAACTACCTCTGTGTGATGAAATGCTTCCATTCTTATCTCATCCAACCTATTTAAAGTATGCATCCTTTCCTTCTAAGCTTTTGTTAAATCCATTTCTAGTTCTATTGTTGTCCTTAGTGTTTTATATTCAAATTCAATAGGAAGGATTTTTATCTTACCATAAACTAGCTCATAAGGGGTGAACCTACTGGTGGTTTTCCATGTTGTTCTGTAAGCCCATATTGCTTCAGGCAACCTTGTAACCCAATATTTTCTATGCAA
Source organism: Sequoia sempervirens (assembly GCA_007258455.2). Taxonomy (NCBI): domain Eukaryota; kingdom Viridiplantae; phylum Streptophyta; class Pinopsida; order Cupressales; family Cupressaceae; genus Sequoia; species Sequoia sempervirens. The sequence goes on along the minus strand of VDFB02352366.1, from coordinate 4,768 downwards.
CTACACTATCTTGGTGAGTATACTTTCAATCTCCCTATTATTGACTTCCATCTGACCATTAGCCTGTGGGTGGTAGGGTGTTGATTTCTTGTGTCTAATTTTATATTCTTCAACTAGCTTGGTGATTAGATCATAAGTAAATTGTGGGCCTTGATCAGTGACTATCTCTCTAGGTACTATATACCTAGTAAATATATCTTCATATAAGAAATTAGCCACATTACCATCTATGGTAAATTTTAAAGCCTTTACTTCCACCCATTTAGTCAAGTAATCAGTGCAAACAAGGATGTATTCCTTGTTGTTGGATGTAGGTGAGATTGGTCCAATGAAGTGTAAACTCCATTTTTCAAAAGGTGTCAATGTCAACTAAGGTTGTAAAGGAATTTCATCACTCTTGGTTGGTCTTCCCATCCTTTGACACCTATCACAACTCCATGTGTAATTAACTGAATCTTTATGCAAAGTTGGCCAGTAATAACCAGTTGTGAGGATCTTAAAGGTTGTTCTTTTTACTGCAAAATGACCTCCACATGGCTCATCATGGCACGCCTTCATGATGTCAAAAATATCATCCTCCCTAATACACCTTCTCATGATGTTATCAAGGCCAGTATAAAATAGATAACTAGACACCTAGGAGTATGGGAAACATTTGTGAACTGTCTCTTCTCCCTTGGAGAAAAGTGTGGTGGAATCTTCCTTGTGACCAAATAATTAGCAATATTTGCATATCGGGGTACCTGTGCTTGTAGAGAAAATAAGTGTTCATCTGGGAATGAATCATCTACCACTCCTTCAACTAATTGTGTTGGAAATCTTGACAAGAAATTTGCCACTACATTTGCTTTACCAGGTTTATCAACTATGATAATGTCAAATTCTTGTAAGAGAGTTATCCATCTTACTAGCCTACCTCCAACTATTGGATTTTTCATCAGATACCTGATTGATGTGTGGTTTGTATGGACAAAGATTGAATAGCCAGTAATATAATATACAACAAGCATCTCTTTTTCTGTTATAGTATAATTCAATTCTTCTCCTTGAATATTTTTGCTAATATAGTATATTGCATACTCTTTGTTGCCTTCCTTCTGACCCAAGACTGCTCCAATGGAAAAATCTAAAGCATATGTATGTATGTGAAAAGGCAGAGTCCAATTAGGACCTCTCAATACTGGTGCTTGAGTCAAAGCTTTCTTCAGTTCTTCAAAAGAGTGTTGACACTCAGATGTCCATTCAAATTCAATGTCATTACTCATCAAAAAAAATAATGGTGCAACAACCTTACTAAAATCCTTGATAAATCACCTATAGTAGCCTGCATGGCCAAGAAAGCTTTTGATATCTCTTTATTTTTGAGGAACAGGTAAAGTAGATATTATTTCTATTTTGTGTGGATCAACCTAAATTCCTGCACTGAATACAAAGTGTCCCAACACAATTCCCTGTGTCATCATCATGAAACACTTTTCATTGTTGAGCAACTGGTTGTGTTCTTTGTAGTATTTCAACACTTTTTCTAGATTATCGAGAGCTTCCTCATAACTTTCACTATAAGTAGTGAAGTCATCCGTATATATCTCCATGCAGTCATGTGCATAATCAAAAAATATGTTGAGTACTACTCTTTGAAAGGTAGCTAGAGCATTGCATAAACCAAAGGGTTGAATAGAGTAAGCACAAGTCCCCTAAGGACATGTGAATGTAGTCTTGTCCTGATCATCTAGAGAAATTTTGATCTAGTTATTGTTGTCATAGGGATTTGCACCCGCATATAAAGTTGTAAAACTTTGCAATCCCGTGCAACATTGGACTAATTTCAAGTTGTGGGTACCCTATATGAAACTAGACCTCTGGATTCTAGGTCGGCTTCCTATTTGATCTTCATATTAATTATGTGTACTTGTTTGGAAAAGGGAAAGAGATTTGAAATTAAAAGCTTAAACTGAAAACTGAACTGGGTGATGCACCTATAGACTTAAAGAAACAGACTAATTCTCAACTGATTCGTCACAAAGCTTACTTTCACAACTCAGATTGAACAATTTAACTACATTAATGATTCACAGAAAGGCCTGATAATTCATTCTTCATGGAGGAAAATATTATTTTCACAACTTAAAGATATAGATATACTTAAGGCACAATTTATGACCTACAACTAAGATAATTTTTCGTGTACATGCATTCACAAATGTGAAAGAAATTTAAAGGTTTTGATGTCAAACACATTAAATTTTCATCCAAAACATTCGTAAAACAAAACACCTGAATCTAAGAAGGATAATATTTAACTTGTAATGACAAAAGAAGGAACACTCTGCAAATGATACTCTAAGATAACTTGTAAAACCTGCTAAATATTATAAAACTGTGAAAACTGAGTTACATGAGGTCTCTTTGTTGAAGGCAAAGCCAGAAAACAAGAACTAGTGAAAAATGACTAAGTCATTTCACTTTATACAAAAAGCCTTCTCAAGGCATGAAGGTGAAACTGAAAGTCAATTTCAATGTGAAACAATGATAACTCCAAAGCAATCCACGAGCATAAATAAATATCTCCAAAAAGAAGGCCCAAACTCATGTAGAAATGAGTGCACTCAAGTTCAAACTCGCAGTCACAATGTGTACAACTGAACTGCAACTTGAACTGGCTCCAAAATGCATGAAGGTGGCACTAAAAGTGATATGAGAGTGAAAATATCTCTCTAAAATGCCTCTCACGAGCAAAGATAAAAATGCCCTAAAAGAGGTCCAAAACTCGTAAAATGAGTGAATTTAAGCTCAAACTCATACTAACTCCTAGTTCATCCTATGAGAAACTCAAATCACTAGGAAACAAAGGCTAAACCCATGCAAAACTGGCCCCACTTATCCAACTCACCCATGATAACTCATCATTAATTGGAAATTTTCCACCTATCCCTCTATGCATGGTCGACTTAACTCATGTTTATTGATTATGTTTGCATTTCAAAAGTAGTCACATCAATTAAATGATTTATAAATTATCATTTAAATTAATGGACTTTATACATGTATAATGCAACATAAACATTAAAATTGACATAAATCCATAACATTGACATAAAGTCAAGGTTACGGGCAAACAACTATTAGAATGAATTGTGTTTTTTTTAATATTTTACTAAAGTCAAAACTTCAAATTAGGCTTGTGGTAAAAGCTTGAGGAACCCTAATCATCACTTAGTCTTGACTTCACTCCTTCTTGTGAAACTTCTGGAGCTCTCTGTTGCGCCACCATAGAGGTTAGGGTTTGGAGGTTATACACCATCATTCGAGCTCATTTTTCCTTCAATCTGTTGTGCACTCCTTTAGATTTGATGGTAAGCTATTTTATTCACATTTACATGCACTTTTGACTTTATTTGAAAGATAAAATAGGCCTCATAGGCCGCAGGCATGACTATGGGTTGATGTATTTTGTATTCCTACTGCATTGATGTTGCTTCTCTACCCTTTGTGGCCATAACTCGACCTGCCTTCAAGCCGCCATGGTTTGTTTTGTTGTTTCTCTTGACAAAAAATGGAAATAATGAGGCTCGGCCTCTATAGCTTCTAATTTTTTTGTAGCTTATAAAACTCGTCCTGTGAGTTACTTAGGCCACTGTGAGAGCATTACTAAACAAAATACATCAAGGGTTTTGAAACCCCATGTCACCATATGAGCTCAGTTAGTTCTTTTTTTTTGTTTTCATGATGAAACCCCAAGTGGGTTCCTAGCATTTTAGTAAAAGAAATAATGCTTCATGCCACTGTATTTTGTAGTAATATCTAGAAATAACATTTGGGTCTCCATTATTTTGCAAAATAAAGAAAATGACTTTATTCCTTTGTAAAAATGTTTTTTCTTGCTTTCTAAGTTTGTGATAGCCAACTGAATCTTGATGGTCGTTGTTGTTTTTATCTTTTTCTAAGTTTATGCTCACCTCTAGCTCAACATATTCATAATGAAGAACCTTAATGCTGTTAATAATTCAATGGGTACTTATTTTCAGTTCCTTTGTGGGTTACTTAGAAACCTTTGTATTCTGTAGTAATATCTAGAAATAACATTTGGGTCTCCATTATTTTTCAAAAGAAAGAAAATGACTTTATTCCTTTGTAAAAATGTTTTTTCTTACTTTATGAGTTTGTGATAGCCAACTGAATCTTGATGGCCGCTATTGTTTGTATCTTTTTCTAAGTTTATGCTCACCTCTAGTTCAACATATTCATAATGAAGAACCTTAATGTTATTAATAATTCAATGGGTACTTATTTTTAGTTCCTTTTCAGAAGAGACTTCGTTGTTTTAAGAGAATCTGAGGCTATATTGGGGTCTGCTCTTTGTACATCTTAAATAGTGAAAAGCTACAAGGTCGTCCTTCATTTTTTGCATTAAAATTGTAATGCCTACAACCCTAGAGGAAGTTGCAACAACTACACAAACATACTATTTTTTTTCAAATAAGTACAATTAACATGCAAGATCACTACCCATTGCAACAACCTCTCAGATTACGAGACTGAGGTTACTTTAAAACCCAAACAAGAAACATGAAATGAAACCATAACATTTAATTACTTAAAAAATTAAATACACATACATTCCATACATGATAAAATTACATCAAAGGCATAAGAGATACCACTTGATTTCAAATAACAATAAATTTACAATAAGATTACAACACTCATTCCCCGAATGAGATAAATCCAAAAAACATGATTACATAATACACCTTCCACCTCAATAACA
>VDFB02352363.1:0-54875 GCA_007258455.2 Sequoia sempervirens | reverse complement strand
CTCCCCTTGCACTTCGTGCAATATTGGTTGAAGAGAAACACTCCAAGTATACAAATTTTTTTTGGTCACCCCAAGAACTTGTTACGTATTCACTTCCCTCATGCTTCATGCGATCTTGGGAAAAGGGAAGTAGCATTTTCTTTTCTTTTTTAGAGAGGACCTACCATGTGATACATCTCATAATGGAGAACACATGGTGATTCTCAAGCCCATTTATCGGTGGGCTATATAGATCTTGTGAATGTACCAAAAGGTGAGTAACTTGTATTCATGAATGGCTACTTCTTGTGCCAACTCTCATGCAAATGAATGGGTTACTTAGGGGAAGCTAGAGACTTTAGTGTCTCACGGGTGCAATACACCTCATGATGTTCATGATGTCACTAAACATCTTGTCTTAGTAACCTATCCTTGTTTTTTGAAACGTACTTTAAAGTAGTGCATAGGAGGCACACCACTCTTACAAGTTACTTAGCATGTCTAGTTTTTGGTTGTGGAAATAAAGCAAATAGGGAAGGGACTCTCTTTGCTTGGCATGCCAAGATGGTACATTTCCTTGACATAGGCTATTTGTCCACTCTATCTTCATGGATTAATCATTTCTTAGGGGATGATGGTAAGCCTACCAAGAAGTATGTACCTACTTGAGATAGGATTGTCATTGCTTGTTCTTTTTGAGTTAGTTTGACACATTGCTTGGTTTCAAAACAATTTAAACAAACATCAACATGTTCTTCAAATTTCAAACCCTTTAGAATTAGTGTGAATACCTTCAAAAAGTCCTATATTACTGTTTGTCCCTAAGGATTTTATCTTTAGAGGATTCTAAATATTTGGGCTTATATCTTAATTCACACATTCCAAAGTCAACATAGGAGACTATGGCCTTAGCCTCTTGATTTTCACATATTGGACTTTGTGGTATGAAAGTTTCTTAGACATAGATATTTACTTGAACTTAATTAAGACATATTGATGTGGTAGTAAAGCGATCTCACTAAATCAAAGTTTAAAACCAAATGAGCACACCACACATTTTGCTTAGTTTCAAAACATATTGACTCCCAAGCAACAAAGTGAAACAAGGAAAAGCATTTCCAAACATTGAATCCAATTTCTATTATCAAAACATTGAGTTCTTAGGTTTATCACTTTAGGGGTAAAGCATGTTTTTCACTACCTTGATCTTGTGAAACAAAGGTCCCTTTTAGGTTAACACATTTTGGGTCAAACATCTCATCCATCTCACAACACATTTTACATCCCACTTCACCAACAACTTTAGAAACTTTTGACACATCAACATTCTAGACTTAGGCTATCATCAAACCCATCCCCTAACTCAGCTATATGTATGTAAATGGATCTTTTTCCATACACTTATTTGAGTTATTCATCATCCTTTTGAACAAGTCTATCTTAAAGACAACAAGTCTACCTTTAGATCTACAAGTTCATTAGCACCATTTATCCTAGACATCAAAATATCAAGCCTTTAAGTCTAAAGTGTTGTCCAAAGTTTAGAAAGTTCATTCCCCATATCACTCACCCCTTTTCATCAACCATTCACACCATTGGTCCAAAACACCTTAGAGGTCCACTTTTGCAACAAGATCAAAACACAAGAGAACCATGGAGAAATTTTTTTATCTACCATGAGTGACACAAACCAGCAAAGCATTGGAATTAATGAACTTAATCCTAGAGGTTTCACAATTCCACTCTACAATCCATACATGGGGTCATCATATCCTACAAACTACAATGAAAAAACAAATGTGGGTATGCAAAATCAAAACTTTGGAACATATTGTCACATGATATATTTAAATCAATGTCAAAACTTACCAATCTATCAACCAAATGATCAAAGCACGAGTCTTCATCAAAACAATGTTATCTCACCATGTTGATACATGTCAAACATGAACATACCAAATGTAAACATATCAAATATGAACATGTCAAATCCACACTTGGCGAACTATGTAATAGACACATCCACACCTCAAAACATCATTCAATATCCACACCATCAACCACATCCTCAAAATCTATATCAAAATCAACTACATCAAGGGTTTCAAAATCAATATCAAGATCAATATCTACAACATCAAATTTCCCTAAATTCACTTCCCAAAATAGTTGATGTACTTCTCCAACAAATGTCTCCACCTCCAAATCAATACTCTTTGTTGAAATCATCAAAACATTGATTTGTATCCACAACATCAACCAACACATCTCCAACATCAAGCTATTGTATATCAAGAAGGATAACACCAACAACAATATCTATCCCTACAACAACACAATCAATCACAACACGTTCAATCACAACATGATCAATCACAACAAGATCAAACACAAAAAGAAAAAGTTTCACAAGATAACAACACAATCATCAAACATGAATACACTCCTTTAGAGGAGCCAATTGAATTAGCATTAAACACGTTATTCCTTGCTAAACTTATCACACTTTCAAAATCATTTGGTAATTATGAACCTATCTTCAAATTTTCATATCACAATGGCAAGGCTTATTGTGAATATCATACAACAATAGCTCATGACAAATCAAACTATATTAAACTCAAAAATATCATACAAGACATTATTAATCAAGGAGAAATAAATATTGAAGACAACCCTCAAAGTTCAACCACTAATGATAACATTGATAGTATCTCAACCTCAAGTGTTGAGGATAATGATCAAGATCCATCTACCAATGATCACATTGAAGAAGTTTCTACCTCATCCAATGAGAAAATCAACATACCTCAAGATTCACTTCATAATCATGATCAAAATCTCTCACCAATATCTAACAATGATCCACTTCAAGAAATCTTAACATCATTTGATCTCATCATTGAAAATATTGACAAGGTTTCTACCACAGTTGTTGAGGATAAAATTCAACATTCATTCACCAATAATCATGTTGACAATGTCTCTACATTACCTAATGAGTTAGATGATATACCTTAAGAATTTATTCCAAAGCATGATCAACATCTTTCACCAAAGTCTAGCAATTGTCATTTCCAAGGCATATTGACATCATTTGATGTCATGATTGTCGATATTGAAGAAATCCTTAATTTAAAACATGATCCAAATTCACTTGAAGATTGAGAAAATATTGAGCCAATACCTATGTGTAATGAAGACATTCAAGAACCATTTGCAAACAATCCATCCTATGAAATTGATCCATTTCAAGAACATGAACCAAAGCATATTGAAGATAACACCGCATAGAGTCAAGATTAAGGATCCATATATCCAATATACTACCATGATCTTATGGGTATTCTCCAATCCATACAAGATGTTGCAAATAATGATCATATCCATATATCACATACTTTTTGAAAAATGAGGTGTTTTCTTAGCTTAATACTTTGTAAAACTTTAATATTTCTGATCTAAGTAAGCTCTTTCTTTGCTACATATATTCTTTGTGGGTGATTATCTTGATTAATTCATTTTACTGTTGTAGAATGAAGAGAGAAGTTGATAGAATAACTAGACATGATATTAGAAATATCACACAAGATGTACCGTGGAGAAACCCTTTTGGGAAAAAACTCCACCAAGAATTATTCTATTATTCAATCTCTGAATTACAATAGCTCCAATTCTTGCTTGAGAATGCTTCTTCTATCTTTACCAATCTTCTTCACAACCTGCAATAAAAAACTCTCCCAACTCTATTCAACTTGCTTGAGATATATAGGCTTTAATCAACTTTGTAAACTCAACATGAGTTACAATTACAATACACAAGCCCTATCCCTAAAAGGTATGCCGTATCTCATGCAAATAGAGTTATCTTGTGAATACCAATGCTAAAACATGTGCTTCATCCATTTGGGCATCCCAAACTAAAGCTACAACTCATCCTTCACTTTGGTGATAAATCCAAAGCTCTTCCTCAAAGTTGGAACCCTTAAGTAATCCTACTTAACTGAACCTTCAAAAATATCTTATCATGCATGAGAGGTAAATCCAATAAAGTATCTTGGGCACCCAAGTTGGCTCCAAGCGATTTCTAGTTAACTGAAACATTTACTCAACACCATTCATGCAAGAATGGTAATCCCCTAGTAACTAGAGGTAGTCCTTGTTATCTATCATACAACTCAATGTTATTAGCCATGCATTCCAAGTTAACTGAAGATAACTACATGCAACTCAAAATAACCAACATGCATGCAACTGAAGATAACTGAACCATAACTGAACTGAACTGAACTAAACTAAACTAAACTGAATTGAATTGAACTGAATTGAACTAAACTGATTCTGAACTGAACTGAACTGAACTGAACTCATCTGAATTGAACTAAACTAAACTTCATGCATGCAAACATAAAATCCTAAATCCTAGGATCATTACATGCATTCAAAAGTGTTAATTCTTACTCTGAATAGTTAACTGAACACAGGGTGAGTTTCACCTTACCATGTGTGCACCCACATGCTCCTATTATTTAGGAATAACTACAAATGTCAATTTCATGATTTATTTCATCCAAATAATTAATCTCATCCTATTCTTAGTGTTTTTGAACACATTCCAAGAATCTAGGAGATACATGAAATAATTAATGTTTAGGATTTGCAATTGAATGGTAACCTATTTCCAACAATACTCCTCCATCTACCCATGAGATGCTTACTCCTAATGGAAATTTAGATGATCTTCATCCAAAACAAGAGTCTCATACTCTTGATATCATTACCAAGGAACAAAAGTCTCCTACTCTTAATATCTTTACATATGACCAAGACATAGAAAAATCCATAGACATATCAAAAATTGATCATGAAGAAGACATCTACATGGATGATGAATTAGAAACATCCTTTGAAGAGCAAGTAGAAATGGATCATGAGGAAGAATCCTATATGGATTGTAAAGCATCAAAAACTTTTGAAGAAGCATCATAATCAGACACATCCTCCATACAAATTGAAGAAAGTGATTATGAGGATATCAAAAATTATCGAAAATCAACAAAGCTAAACAATCATGAACAATAAGGAAATGGTTTGTAAGTAGCAGAATCAAAGCATGTTAGTAATATTCCCATAATACTGGGGGCAACTTTATCTAGTACAAACACCAACATGGGGATCATGAAGAGTCCCTATGATAAAATGGCTACCAACACTCCAACCATTCATATCATGAATTGCCATCCCTGCATCTTTCCGCCCACTAATTGGGACCAACCACAAGAAAGAGGTCTATATCAAAGAAAAGAGTAAATTATTGAAGCAAAATAATCGACAAAGAAGAATGGACAAGAAAAATTCAAATGGATACTAAAGAAAATCATCCCTATCACACTCCATTAGTTAAAGAGACTATGGGGAAAAATGAAAAAAGGAAGTTCATCCATCAAAATTGTCCATCAATACAAAAGAAATATTTAAGAGAGACCTACAAGGTATATCAATAAGTTGGTCCCAATCGAATCTCCATATCCACCCATCATTGCTCATCATCCAAAATTTGGAGAATCAAAGATTCCAAGCTGTCGACCAATCCATTCGCATCTCATATCCCTCAATGCATTCCACCATTCACTTCGACATCCATGGTATCCAAATATCATATTGATTGTGTATTGGAAATAACTCTTTATCATAAGGACTCTAGGTCACTCTATCACAATGTGCACATCTAGGTAAGGTTAACTTCAGTATCGATAAAGAAGACAAAACAATCTAGGGGTTACATTCAAGCACCCCTATCTTAACAAAACAACTCCTCTAAGAAAGATATCATTGGAACATCATGATATCAACAACATTTATATTAGCACCAATAGTGTTTGCATCAACACTACCAAGTGGTTCAACATGAGCATAAACTTTCAAAAAATATAAAATTATTAAAAAATCAAGAAAATAGTCAAGAGAAAAATCATCCTCTAGTGAAAACCACTTTGGTGGCACTTTGGACAAGTACCATGATGAAAACCTGGAAAATAGGTGTCATGAGTAGAATCAAGCATCTATGTGCACCATTTCAAGTGGAAGCATCTCATCCCATCCATAATAAATCCTACATTCCATCCATCTTTTTCATAATAAATCCATTATTCATTATCCAATCAATTTTCATCCAATCTAACTTATCTTGGTCTTGGAAAAGGTTTGGTATGTACTTCACACTTGCTTATGGTAAACATCTTAACATGGGTCACTATCATCAATCCTATCCTAACCAACATTATTTGAGCCATGAAGCATTGTCCAAAGAGGCATACTCTATCCAAACATGCTATCCTATCACAACATAATCCTTGGAATCCTTTGCATACCCATCCATCAATCCATTCATTTATCCATGCATCCACCCATATCATTCCATGCATTGCTAGACACTAGGGGTAGATACTTGCATCTTTCTTTGGGAATAAATTTTGAGCTATATCCTAAACTTATGTGGTGATCTAACCATTTGCAAAATGAAAAATCAAATTGGTCAAATCATTTGTAAGCAAAAATATAAATCACTAGCCCATGGCACATGTCCACGAGAAGACGTTCCTTATCAAGCTTTATCTTTTATCAAACATCAATCCAAAAAATCAATATCAGTTGCATCTACCTTGCACTTCAGTGTCACATCAAATCATTCTAGTATATTTTGTTTCATGCCTAGCTTCAAAATATTGATCTATCTTATCCAATAAATCCATCATCATCTCGGGATATATCATTTCCCAATCCTTGTGTTGTTCAACACTATCCTTGCATTGTTGTGCATCCTCAACAATGTTATCACTATTGGTAATCTATCAATCAAATCAATCAATCCTAGCTTGGTTTTCAACAAAATCCCAAAAAAGATCACTAAAATTGTCACATATCCATACACTCGTCAACATCATGTGAAAAATCCAAAAACATCAAAATCTTGTACAACCAAAATCCAAAAACATTCGAAAAGTTGTAAAGTCAAAATTGAAAACATCCAAAACACATCAAAATCTGTAAACAGGTCAAAACATCAAAAAAATGAAAACATACCTTGTCAAAATACGTTGTCTCTAAGCCTGAATGTAGGCAAGGCCATCGTCGATGTGCCCCTGAGACGCTTTAGGTCAATCTTTTAGGAGTCCATCACAATAAACTAACAATCCATCAATTGTTCATATCTCATCAATAAATAGTTATGGGTCAAAGTCAGTCAAACTACATATTCTCTGTGTGTATGATGTAGGCAAGGCTAATATTTGATAAGCCCCTAAGGCCCTAGGTCAATCCCCTTTAGGTCTTGGTCAAAACTTAGAAAACAAAAAACATTTGAAAACTTAGAAAACATAATTTTTTTTTGAAAATTTGAAAACCCAAAACATTGGAAAACTCAAAAAATCCTAAACAACCTCAAATAATCTAAAACCTAAACATTCACATAAACATACCCAAAAAGATAAAAAAAATCCTAAAAAATATTGCAAAAAAACCAAAAACATTGAAATATTCCAAAAAATGTCATAATCACCCATCCCATCTCGCTTGGACCATAATAAATCTCCATTCATAATAAATCGATCATCATCACTCACCCTTTGGTAACAAAAACGGAAAACAAGTACAACAATCAACAAAAGTAGAACCTTTAAACGCAACGAAAAAATCACTCTTGATCATTATCAAACACATTAATTGAACCTTATATCAATAGCCATTTCAAACAACGTATCAACCTACTAGTATCCACTAACATGTCCTAGGATACATCTTTCCTACAATGGGCATCATCTTTAGCAATCACTTTGGATACTTATCCTAAACAAAACACATTACTTAGGAAAGAGATATAGATAACATTTACTTTTTGTTTGATCTTTTCTTATGATTTATCTTTTTGACCCATTCCAAGGACCTCTCAATGATGTCTAAATCATTTAGAGAGAAAGGAATGGGGCATCAATCATTATCTCTTTTTTTTCTATGCTTGTGGGATGTTCTTGTAAAATAATCTTGGTGAATACTTGCTTAGTTGTATGTAAGGAGGTCATTTTGAATAGATTGTTGACTATTGCGTATGCTTTGGCCCAAAATATTCTAAAATTCTAAACTACATTCCAATGAGGTTTTTGTATGTCAAGGTGTGAACAAGGATTATCCTATCTATTTGTAGAGTCAAAGTCCATCGCATTAGATACAACACCATCCTGGTTATCAATACCCTGATGCATCGTATCTATGTGTTATATCAAAAATAAGGAATGATGAAGTATTCCAATCCCTGAAACAATAAAATCATCAATCTCATCACCATATCTAATAAGTTATCAAATGATCATAAGCTTGTTGGACTTCTAAATCAATCTAAAAACAATGGTTAATCAATATCCATCTCATTCTTCTACTTCTATCCATCTTATTCTTCTTATTCTTCTATCTTTACTAGTAGTTCTATCCATGTATCAAATTTGTGCAATATATATATATATATATACATGAGATTAGCCATGGACAATGATTGTCTATACATCATAAAATTTGTCTACATCAAATATCTGATCTTTCTAAAGAAGTATCTTTTGTCTTTTTTGAGCTAAACCTATGTTCAATCTTTGTCATGATATTGACCCAAAAATTCAAATTTTTGCTTGATCTCTTGAGGGGGTAGGGTACTAGCTCAATTCCTTCTGCTGGGGCAACATTGGGGCATTCAAAAAATTAGGAATTTTTAATTTTTTGATATGAACAACAACATTAATCTGAAAATCATTAGTCTTTGAACCAATGTGACATGTATCTCAGTTCAAAGAGGGGAAAAATGTAGACACTTAAAATTGTCCTAAATGATATTTCATACTTGAAACTAATTACTAACACCATTTCATCCTAAATTCATCTTCTTTTTGATTGTTTAATTGAACAATCCTAGTTATTTAATTAAATGCATCATTCTCATCTATTAATCTAATTAATTTCATTAGGTTAATTCACCCCCTATTGCACTAACATTTCATCTTGTTTAATTGGATAATGCAAATTATTTAAATTAAACCCCCTTATGTCCTCTCATTTAATTGAGTAATCTAAATTATTTAATTGTCACTTGACCCCTTTTTCATTAAATAAATAAATAATTTAATGATAATCCTAAATTCCTCTAATTTGCACAATTAAAAATTTGTTTTAATTATCAAATTCCTAATTATCCTCACCCTCCCACTTGAAATGGAATATTCCTCCTTTGCACATTCCTCCAAAAGAGAATATTATTATGGAATATTCCCTTTTGTGCACTCATTCAAAATCAAATATCTTAATCACTTCCTAATTCTTAGGAAGTGTGTTTGTTGAGAGCAAATTAGGACCATTGATCAAATTGCTTGATTCTTGTCAACTTTCAACCTTGACCATAGATTGGAATCCTCAATCCATTCCTAATCCTCTCATTGATTTTCATCCCTTGATTAAGCTAATCAATCTTGGCCATTAGTATATCAATTTTACCTATAAATAGATCTCACTTCTTTGAAATAGGGATCCACTTTTTTAGAGAAAAGTTACTATATTGAAATTTAGAGCAATCATCTTGAGCATTTTAAGCATTTTAGCATCATCTTAGTTAGTTTATGCATCCATTTTAGCTTAGTTTCCATTAATGGCTACCATCTTTTAGCATTTTTTCCACCTAGCTTAGTTTGCATCCATCTCCATTATCATTTAGCATTTAGCATTCAATATCCATGTTAATCTAGCTTTGCATCATGTTTAGCTTAGGTTTTCATCAATCTTCATCAACTTTTGTCAATATTATCCATTAAAAGTCTTGTTTCCATCTTGGGATTGGGAAATTGCTATCATTTCACATCATATACAACATAATCCCCCAATGGGATGAGGTTTGGGGTCTCAAATTAGGTTTCTTTTATGATTTTATGGTTTATTTCATGCTTAGTTTAATGGTTGCTTGGTTTGAAGCTTTCAAGAATTTTATTGGGATTATAACTTAATGGACTTAATCTAGCTTAAATTTGTATGTATTTGGTAGATTTAGGTCATGCTATGATTATAGTCACACCTAGACACTATACGATACAAAAAGTTGAGTTTCTATAGGCCTCTTAATAATCTCTATGAGGAGAAGATGCAAAATTATTGCTCATATTTTTCCTTTGTTGTTGTTCCTTGTGAATTTTATATAAATCAAGTGTATATGATTATTTCACTTATATAAAATTTATTTATGTTTCTCTGTAATTGTATCTAAAGTAAAAATTACTCATAAAATATTGGTTTATAGTGATCTCTATCAATTTTGGCCACTTTTCCTTCATGTAGAAATTTGACACATTGATGTAAAACTAAAGGAACTAATTTTAATGATCTATCTATGGAATACCAAGTAAAATACCAAATCTATATAAAGATGGAATAACATAACTTAAAACTAGAAGCTCCTTAAAAATTGTTGGGACTAATTCTCACATGCCCTAAAATTACAAAATATTCTTAGTCTCTTGCCTCTTTTTTCCTTTGTGTTTCTCTACCCATCATTGATATCCAACCATAAAATTGTTTTAACATGGACCCCCCTTGGTCAAGATATGTGCTTTTCCTCCCCTCATACTTTTTTCATGTTTCTAAATTGTAAAAATATCAAAAAAATATAATTATGGGGTGTTTAGGTCAATTTCCATCCTTGGGAAAGTTTTCCTTTACCTTAGTATCATTTCCCTTTGTTCTATGTTCCATAAATTTCCATTTCTCCTTATTTTTCATAATTTTAGACTTTCCCATGTGAACACCCCCTTTCCTTCATTTACCTCAAGTCCTTAATTCCCTAGTTTCTGAATTTTAAACTTTCAAATTTTCTCATACTAAATTTCCCTTCTTTAAAGTCCATTCTCCTAGCAAGTGTGCATCTTGATTCTCATTTTATTGATTCCTTCATTATCATGAGATTTTATATTTTTTCTTCCCCTTTGCATTATTTCTAAAGGGTTTGGTTTTCATGATTCTTTATACTCATAATATTTTGTATCCCTAAGTCTTTATCTCTATGTTAAAAAAAGGTGTCTCAACCTTGCATTCTTAATGTTCATTTTAATATATTTTGTATGCACTTGCTATTTAATTTTCTAGTGTTTCTTGTCTTCTTGTGGAGAGCTAGTGTACAAATTGAAGTCTTGATAGACTTCATCTTTTAGTGAGTTTTTTCTTTTCATATGGAGGTAGGTATCCCACTTTGAAGTGCTATAGTTTAGCCTTGTGTCGACATCTTGTGGTGTGTGTAAGGTCGACATGAAGGGAGTAACACTTGATATACTATATAACATGTAAGAGGGAGGTTGCATCAAAATCTTGACCAAAATTATGGTAGGTTGGCACACTTGTCATGGATCATATTTTGAATATTGAATGAGAAAAAAATTAGGACACCCTAGTATGGTTGGTCAAATATGACAAGTATGGCAATTGTAATATGTGTTAGAAAAATGCTAAAAATAGCTAGGAGGACCAAGACCAAAAAGATGGTGTTGGAATTCAGATCCAAGTTTGGGTGCCATACTTGTGTTTTTTCTTATGGTTTTGTCAAAGAAATATTTATGGTTTCTAGTTTGTACTCAATCTATTTATTGGTGCTTGGAGTTTTACTTTGTAGGGTTTATTTGTAGGTGTCATTATGTTGTTATATTTTATCTAAATTTGTATGTTGGTGATACACCTATTGAAAGAATGAAGAAGCTGTGTGTTGTCATTGATGTCAACACTACATGGTGGATATCATAATGGTATGGAGAATATTCTACATAGAGGAATTGATTCATAGTTAAGCACTTTTGCTATGTATCTACATCAATAGTTTTTGCTCTTTTTTCCCTCCATAGATTGGTTTGCATTCCATCGCACATTTTTGTGATTCCAATATGCTATTTGTGGATGTCAATAGCATCAAAATTTAGAATTTTAGTTCGTCTGGTCAAATGGTTCAAAAGTTACAAGTGACAGAAGTTCAATATATTTGGTTTTATTAGTTTTCTATGTAATGATTATGACCTATTCTATTCACTCTCCTCCGCGAATTTGTGTTAGGACTTGTGATTTTGGAAGAATGTTTATAGGTGTTTGTGAATTGAGATTTCCAATTGGCATGATATTTTGAGATCCACGTGTCCTGTGATTGGCGATCAGTTGAAGTATTTTGTTTTTAGGTCCTATGCTTGGCTGACCTAAAATATGTAAAGGGTTGAGGAGTTTAATGATGTGATGTGAATGTAAGAGGGAGCTATTATAGGTCCATTCTGACCTATATTTTATGTGTTATGGCACATAGGTAATTTAATTTGAATGGGGTGCCGACAAGGAACATTTTTCATTACCTTATGTGACATCTAATTAGGCCGACCTAATTAATGTTTGGAATGATGATATATATATAATCATTTTGAGTTTGTGATGATGAATTTTTTGAGAGAGATGTGATATGAATACAAGCAAAAAAGTGAAATTTGGTAGAGGATTGAGAAAAGGTTGTGCGAATGTAATACAAAGTAGAGATTTGTATTCTATATCAAGTGAGTGTTTTGTGTTAGGGTCTTAAGCTTCAAAGGAACTGAATTCAACATATGTTAGATGTACTTTGTATCAATTCAAATCTTGGTTGTATAACCACTTTCTGATGCAAGGGCATCCTAAGCAAATGAGCAATCAACATCAACCAAAAAGGAGGTTTAGTTTTGTTTATGAATTTTTGAATTTTGGTGTTATGGGATTTCACATTTTTGGATTTTTAATTTCATTTCCATGAGAATTTGAATTTCAAGGCATTTGGAGAATTTGAATTTGCATGTTGATATGTAATAATGCTTCTCAGATAAGAGAAAATGGGTAAAAATGGTGTTTTAAATGCAAAATTCCTGAAAAAGAAGAGATGGGAATTGAGTTGGGCATGGAAATCAATTTTCTTTCATGTTTTTAAAATCACTAAAAAATAGGGAAGTGGAGGTGGGCGCCCAAGATGATAAGGATTGAAAATAGTTTTTAAAATCAAAGTGGGAAAAGTAGAAAGCATTCCACTTTCATAGTGGATCAAACCTTAATGATACTTGGCTTATTTTATAATTTTATTTTATTATTTATTGCTGAATTTTGACCTCCAAGAGTTGGGCATCCAAGGTTGAAATTCACATGAAATGCAAATTAATTAAGGGAAATGAAATGGCATTTCATTTCAATGCATGTGTAAGGCATACATAAGGTTATTTTTCATTTTGGGAGTTAGTTTTTCCAAGAGATTTGGTGGAGAGACTCAAGAAGGACATGTATTTTCTCTAAGAAGGTTTCCTAAGTGTGTTTTTTAGGTTAAGGGATGAAAGTGATGCTACAACAAGTTTCTTCCATTGGAAGTTGTTGATTGCAAGTTTACAATCCTTTGTTTTGTGTGTTATTGCAGGAGAATGGTTTGGAGTTTGATGGGGGAGATTTGTTTTCTATTATTGTGAGATTAAATGGCCCATATTTCAGCCCTTGAGTCCCTTGAGGACTAATTTAAATATTGGGAAATATATTGTAGTTTGCAATGCATTGTTTCATGTGTAAGTGAAGAAGAAGGGTTTGAAGGTTGTGTGATCAATTTTTCTGGTTGTTGTTGATGTTATTTTTCTGTTGTTAGTGATTTTATTTGGGGAATGTTGCAGCCCTGGAATCCCTAAAGTATTGATGTAAAGTTTGAGCAATAATTTGTAATAGAAATTTGGGTTTTTGGGTGCAAGAAGAAACCTGGTTTTTATGATATTATTGCAGCAATGTGTGAAAGAATATTTCATGTTTATTTTATATTCAAGGAAGGGTTTTGTGTTGTGAGGATATGTGTGGTTCCCTCTCTCATTAGTGGTATTAGAGTGGTTGTTTCTGAGTGTACATGAAAAGTGTTGAATGTGAGGTAGTTTGCATCAGGACCTGAGAGTGAAGATTTTGTAAACAAATCACCGAATGTGAGGCAGTTTACATGTGAAGAACTTGAGGGTTTTGAAAATTTGTGTTGTTGAGGCTTTGAGAGGCCTTGAAATGGAAAAGAGGAAGAGGAAAAGTAATTTTTTCATTAGACATTTTTTGAGGATTCCCAAACTAGAGGGAATTAGAGAGAGGATACAAGAAAAAATAAGAGTTGGAATGATAGAGTTGCAATGACAGGTGAATGAATTGGCAGTAGAGATTGAAAGGAGAAAACAAGGAATGATGTAGGGAGTAAGTGGTAATTTTTATTATTCTAATGATGTATTTATTGCAAGAAAGAAAGAAGTAGTAGAGTGTCATGCATGTGACACAAAAGAAGAAGAAGAGTATGAGACCGAAGAGATTGGTGAACCTGAAGAGGTATGTCTATTGGAAGACATGGAGGATGAGACTACACAGATTGCAACAAAAGAGTGTCCTCTGGAGGGAATAGAAAAAAGTGAAGGAGATGATTTATTGATGCGAATTGTAGCAGTTGAGAGAGAGTGGGATGAGTTAATCTCAAGTGAAATGAAGGTTACAGGTAAAGGTGAGGTAAAATCATATTTTGATGTTTGCTTTGATGAAAATAAGAATGTAGAAGTAGAGGATTTTATTGTAGCAGTAGATCAATTTGATCAAGTTAAATTGGAGGAGTGTAAAGTGAAGGTAAATGAAGAGTTTTTTGATAAATATTTGTTAGATAATAGTGGAGATGAAGATGTTTTGATTTGTGACTATGATTTCTTGTTAGGAAAAATGGAAAATGAGTCTCTTTATAATTGTACTAGTGCTATTTTGAGTAAAAGAAATCAGACTGCAACTATGTTATGTCTTATAGAAGGAATTGAAACAATGAAATTTCATGGAGGGGACATGGTGGAAGGAGAGGAGAAAGGTAAATTAGAAAAAGAGGTAATGAAGTACATTTGTTTTGTCGAAGGTGGAGTTATATGTTTGTTTGTTAATCCTAATGGAGTGTATTGGTGGGAAGTCAGATTTGAAGTTTTGAAATACATTAGAGGTAGAGGAGTAAAGATGAAAGGGTATTATGTTGTGAGTTTGCATAAATTGATGAACATGAAGATTCTAGTGGACAAAAACAAGAGATGGATCTAGGAAAAGCATTGGTATTATAAATATTTATGAGTTTCACTCATGAAACATTTCAAACTACCTGGGGTGTCTGATGCAGGAGCATCCTAGGTGAATGAGCAATCAACATCAACAAAAAAAGAGGTTTAGTTTTGTTTATGAATTTTTGAATTTTGGTGTGACGGGATTTCATATTTTTGGCTTTTGAATTTCATTTCCATGAGCATTTGGAGAATTTGAATTTGCATTTTGATATGTAATAATGCTTCTCAAATTAGAGAAAATGGGTAAAAATGGTGTTTTAAATGCAAAATTCCTGAAAAAAGCAGAGATGGGCATTGAGTTGGGCATGGAAATCAATTTTCTTGCATGTTTTAAAAATCCCTTAAAAAATAAGGAAGTGGAGGTGGGCGTTCAAGAAGATAAGGATTGAAAATTATTTTTAAAATCAAAGCGGGGAAAGTAGAAAGCATTCCACTTTCATAGTGGATCAAACCTTAATGATACTTGGCTTATTTTAACATTTTATTTTATTGTTTATTGCTGCATTTTTACTTCCAAGAGGTGGGTATCCAAGGATGAAATGAAAAGTAATTAAGGGAAATGAAATGGCATTTCATTTCAATGCATGCGTAAGGCATACATAAGGTTATTTTTCATTTTGGGATTTAGTTTTTCCAAGGGATTTGGTGGAGAGACTCAACAAGGGTGTGGCTTTTCTCTAGGAAGGTTTCCTGAGTGTTTTTTGTAGGTTGAAGGAATGAAAGTGATGCTACAACAAGTTTCTTCCATTCCTAGTTATTGATTGCAAGTTTGCAATGCTTTGTTTTGTGTGTTATTATAGGAGAAGGGTTTGGAGTTTGATGGGGGAGATTTATTTACTGTTATTAAGTTTATTTTGCTTGTTATTTGTGAGATTAAATGGGCCATGTTGCAGCCCTTGAGTCCCTTGAGGATTAATGTAAACATTGGGCAATATATTGTAGTTTACAATGCCATTGTTTCATGTCTAAGTGAAGGAGAAGGGTTTGAAGGTTGTGTGATTATATTTGTTTGCTATTGTTGATGTTATTCTATTGTTCTTAGTGAGTTTATTTGGGGAATGTTGCAGCCCTTGGGAAGATCTTGGAAATTGAACACATGGATGATATCCCTACCAATGGATATTCCAAAAAATATTGCATACTTGACAAGGATGGAGAACTCAAAGTCACTCTTTAAGATCTTGACAAAGTTGAAGGTGAAAATAAATATATGAAGGAAAATCTCAATGAAGCTAATGAATGCCTCAAGAAATTGAGAGAAGATCAAGAAATTCAGAGAAAGGCATAAGGAAGTCAATGAAAAATTGAGGCAAGCAAATGAAGACATAATTGGATTAAGAGTACAAGTGGAAGAAAAGAAAATAATTAGGGAATGCCTGAATACTATGGTAAAAAGAAAAATTGATGAGTGCACTATGCTTGAACAAGAAGTGGTAAATCTAAGAGTAGATTTGGAAAAAGTAAGAATTCATGAAGATAAGTTCAAGAAAATTTCTACAATGCTTGATGAGTTAATTATAGGTCAAAAATTATCTAAAGACAAAGGTGGTTTGGGACTTGAGAGAAGTGAAAGTTCAAAAGAATATGCAAAGAAGATCGGTGAACCTAAAAAGAGTGACGATAAGAAGAATAATGGAAAGTACCAAAGAAACAATGCAAGAAGACCTATCAAACAACCAAATACTCAAAGGTACTCATCCTTAAAGGTATCTATCATTTATACAATAAGTTTGGACATCAAGAAATAGAATGTAGAAGTAAAATAAATCAAATTGTTTTATCCTTTACTAGTCAATGCTCTACATGCAAGAAGTTTGGACGTAGAGCAAGTGAATGCAAAATCAAATGAGGAATACATATAACCATGGTAGAATGTTTCAATATTTCAATGGGTATTGTTATACATGCTTTGGATTTGGACACAAGGCTAACCAATGAAAATCCATAATGAATGAAATGAATAACTCTCAGAGGAATGTTGTATGTCATAATTGCAATAAACTTGGAAATATTGCTAGATTCTATAGAAACATAAGAAATAACAATCCCAAAAAGAGAAATGATCTAGTCACAAAGATTGATCTGACAAAAGTAAAGAATGAAATGGAGAAGATCTAGAGGAAGAAAGAAGAGCTTGATGACAAGAAAGAATCATAAACTACAAATGAATCTGTACCACCCTTTGGTGTAGATAATTCTCTCAAAAATTGAACCTAGGCATTGGCTTAAGGGGATAAATAATAGAAAATAAAAAATTCTCTTGCAAATATAAGGTTCCATGGCTTGGAATGAAGACATAATTTAGTCATTGATAGTTTAGATCTTGTGAAGGAAATTCTAGAAGAAAATATGTTTTTACGGAGTTTTGTAGAGTAATTAAGGGCTTGTTGTTGCACAGTTGAGAGTTGTCATCAACTTTATTGATTGGTGCATTGAATACAAATTAGGGAAAATAAAAGGACTATAATTTTCTAAACTTGGTCTATTTTACTCACTTTTATGAATTTGGAGTGAATTGAAGTGAATTCAAGAGTTTGAGAAGTAGAGCATTCAAACCCTAGTTTCAGTCAAGCGAAGAAAATGTATTTATCGTTGTCTTAGAATTTGTTTTCAAAGCATTTGAATTTTTTAGAGATGGATACACCTATATTAGTGAATGTAAGCGAGAAGCATCAGTCAAAATTCAAGAAGTACCCTATGAAGATATTTGAGCCTGCTCAAAGCTTTTTCGAGCATTCCACACAAGGTTCTACCTATAAAAGACACTAGGGCTTATATCCATGGAAGAATGGAAGAATATAACCATGTGAAATTCATTGACCCATGGATAAGTAAATTAAATGGAGATGATAACCATATCAAGCTTGAATATATAAACCTAGTGGCAAAGAATTTAGATGTCTGACACCTATTTCTAAATTTTACCTATGATGATGCAACTAAGTTTATGAGAATGGCATTAAGTAGAGTACATGACTACTACTTATGGACTGACAAGCCCAACATGATAACAAAGGAAGTTATAAGGGAAGTAACAAGACTTTGTGCTACTCGAATAGTACCAATATTGAAATTTGTAAAGAATAAAGATGTGATGGAGTTGACTGGAGCCACATTTGATCATAGGGCTCTCATGGTGGATACTATTCGGAACCCAACAGTAAGGTATGCAGAAATGGCCATAGGATACAAAATATACTACACTAATAGGGATAATTTGGTGTTAGCTATAGTTATCCATGTTGCCTATGAAATGGTGGAAAAAGGTAAGGACTATGATCTATGTGAGTTGCTTTGGAAACAATTGTTTGATAACTTGAAGCAAACAAAAGATAAGAAATATCCATTCAAGTTTGGTTCCCTTGTAGTTTTTTTGCTATTTTACTTTCTAAGGGAGCTTCCAGGAAGAAGTAATGTCATATGGGATCAAAGGAGACTAGTGTCACATTAGATTTTGGAACATTTACAAAAACTTGGTGACATGAAAGTTCAAGAAGAAGTGCTTACTAAATTCTTTGCAGTATTCTATAAGAGAATGCATGAAAGGGAAAGAATCCCTAGGTCCTTAGTGGAAAAATATCGAAATGATATCACATTTTTAGTTTCTACTAATTTTTGTATCGTTGAAGCTGTGGAATCCAAAGATTCTAGATTCCTCCAATCGGTTATGAGATGAATGAAGTTGAGGTTTATGGTCTTATTAAAATATTTCTAAACTGTCCTAAGGATCCTACACGAGAAAGACATGGAGCTTATGAAGAAAAATCCATGGAAGTACACATGGAACTATCATAATCTGCAAGAAAGAAGAGAGTGAGAAAAGTTTTGAATGAATATTTCAAAGGATATGGACTTACAAAGATGAAGTATATATATTAAGAACAAGAGATACAACATTAGTAAGTGCAACTAGTGAGTCCTCCAGACCAAGAAGATCTAGTCGAACTATTTCCACTACTTCCCCTAGTACTCAACAACCTTTAGGATCAGCTTCTACCCCACAAAAAACTAAGAAAATGGAGATCAGTGCTCCGGTGGCAAAAAAATATCAGCTGAATAAAAGAAAAGCTACTTTAGTAGCCTCCACATCTGTCACTCAACCAAAAAGAGGAAAGAAACAAAAATATTTCAAAGAAAAGAACCTGAGTGCAGTTGTTGAGGAAGAAATTGAGCTAGGATTAGAGCATGAGGAACAACTAACAAGAAGAGAAAGAAGCATTGCTATTGAGAGTGGTGAAGGTGCTTCACAAGAGGCAAGCATCGAAGCTAAGAAACAAAAAGTGGATATTATGAATACATCTGAGGAAGAAGAAACTGAAAGAGAAAAGGAAGCCTTTACTATACATGTTCATGAAAAACTCAAGAAGAATAAAGGAAAGAAGATAGAGGAAGGCCCTTTGGAGCAGAAGAAGTAGAAAAAGACTAATTCGGTAAGAGCACACACTCCCATGAAATTGGATGTTCTAGTTAACAACATGTTGCATTATGATAATATACTAGAAGCTACAACAAAATTGTATGAAGAAGTTGATGAAACTAATAAGAATACAATTATTAAAGCTATTATCAAGTATATCATTACATTTTAGAAGCTAACATGAGCAATATTAAGAAAAAGGTTCCTAGAGTTCTTTGGGATGCTTTAATAGAAAGAAGAAGTGAGGCCACTAAAGTAGAAGACAAAATCAAAATTGATGCCTTGGATGAAATTGGATCCTCCTTATTTGAATATGATAAAGCTACATTGATAGAGGTATACACCAAGGAGTTTAGAGTTAAGCAACAAGTTACAATTCTTATGGGAAAAGAAAAGGATCGGGTTGAAAGGATGAAGCAGGAAACTATTGAGAAGGTCAAAGATATTGTTGAAAAATTTGGTATGCTAACTACTCCCACATTCGAAACAACCCAAGGAAAGGAAAAACTATGGAAAAGGTTATTGATCCAGATTAAAATCCCCCTCTTAATTCAAATATTCCAATATTTAAAGAGGTCATGGAAGAGATAGGTGAAGATGACCATATTGGAGAAGGGACTCCAATGGTTGATGATACAAAGAATTTTGTTTCCTCCCCACCGCTGGTTGATGAAATACAAGATACCCCAAAGATTTATGTTCCTTCGAAGGACATTGATAAGCCCATTGGTGATGATGGAAAACAAGGTGAAAAGCAAGAAAAGGAAAAGAATGATACAAATGGCATTGAGGATAACACCAATATATAGGAAGAGGATGTAGGAAAAGAAAATGAAGAAAATAAAAATGAGAAAGGTAAAGAAGAGCAAGGAGAGAAAGAGAAGGATAATAAGAAAGACGACGACAAGAAGGAGGATGAAGATAAGCAAAAGGACAAGTCCTCAGTGAAGAAGAGAAAAAGGACAAGTCAAGCAGGGAAGAAATTGAGCTAGGATTAGAGCATGAGGAACAACTAACAAGAAGAGAAAGAAGCATTGCTATTGAGAGTGGTGAAGGTGCTTCACAAGAGGCAAGCATCGAAGCTAAGAAACAAAAAGTGGATATTATGAATACATCTGAGGAAGAAGAAACTGAAAGAGAAAAGGAAGCCTTTACTATACATGTTCATGAAAAACTCAAGAAGAATAAAGGAAAGAAGATAGAGGAAGGCCCTTTGGAGCAGAAGAAGTAGAAAAAGACTAATTCGGTAAGAGCACACACTCCCATGAAATTGGATGTTCTAGTTAACAACATGTTGCATTATGATAATATACTAGAAGCTACAACAAAATTGTATGAAGAAGTTGATGAAACTAATAAGAATACAATTATTAAAGCTATTATCAAGTATATCATTACATTTTAGAAGCTAACATGAGCAATATTAAGAAAAAGGTTCCTAGAGTTCTTTGGGATGCTTTAATAGAAAGAAGAAGTGAGGCCACTCAAGTAGAAGACAAAATGAAAATTGATGCCTTGGATGAAATTGGATCCTCCTTATTTGAATATGATAAAGCTACATTGATAGAGGTATACACCAAGGAGTTTAGAGTTAAGCAACGAGTTACAATTCTTATGGGAAAAGAAAAGGATCAGGTTGAAAGGATGAATCAGGAAACTATTGAGAAGGTCAAAGATATTGTTGAAAAATTTGGAATGTTGACTGCTCCCACATTCGAAACAACCCAAGGAAAGGAAAAACTATGGAAAAGGTTATTGATCCAGATTAAAATCCCCCTCTTAATTCAAATATTCCAATATTTAAAGAGGTCATGGAAGAGATAGGTGAAGATGACCATATTGGAGAAGGGACTCCAATGGTTGATGATACAAAGAATTTTGTTTCCTCCCCACCGCTGGTTGATGAAATACAAGATACCCCAGAGATTTATGTTCCTTTGAAGGACATTGATAAGCCCATTGGCGATGATGGAAAACAAGGTGAAAAGCAAGAAAAGGAAAAGAATGATACAAATGGCATTGAGGATAACACCAATATATAGGAAGAGGATGCAGGAAAAGAAAATGGAGAAAATAAAAATGAGAAAGGTAAAGAAGAGCAAGGAGAGAAAGAGAAGGATAATAAGAAAGATGATGACAAGAAGGAGGATGAAGATAAGCAAAAGGACAAGTCCTCAGTGAAGAAGATAAAAAGGTAGAGGAAGAAGAAGATAACAACACCAGAAAGAATGAAGAAGTTGAGAAATCCGATGGGTTACACAAGACCTCTAGTGAATCATCTGGTGATCCTTTAAAGATTCTACTACCTAAACAGACATGGTACCAAATGATTGTCTCTTCACAATTGTTGCAATTTCCTATTGTTGATTTAAGTAAGATCCCTTCCGAGCATAAGATGCAACTAAGTGATGTATTAAATGTATTAGCAAGAAAAGAGATCCTTGAAACATATCAAAAGAGAAATGAGTTGATGGAAGAAGCTGTGAAGACATTACTGGAGATTTCTCTAGGTATTGATATTGACACATCATTGTCTTCTATGGAGAACTTCAAATTGTTGATTGATTCTTTTAAGGAGTATGCCTCTGGTTTGAAAGGACAGATGGAAACATAAGCTATAACAAGGCCTACAAAAAAATATGCATCAACCCATGCCAAGGTTGAAGAATGCTTGAAAGAGGTACAAGACTATGAGGATGAGGAAAAGACATTGATTTTACACTACATAGGGTGGTTGATAGCTACACAAAATATAAAAGCTGAAATAGACTCGATTGAGTCTTAAATTGCCAAAGCATCAAGTGCCTATGATCTGGCACTAGATAGAAATTATCACAACTAGACTGATATAATAGATTTGCATGACAAATTCCTCATGTTGCTTAATTAGAAGGAAGAGATGATCAGGAAACTTGGAAAGCTAAGGGACTTGGTACAATCACAACACATACCTATTTCAAATTCCCTTCCTAGTGCTAACAAAATTTCATAGATAAATCTTAACCTTGGTATTGTGGAAGAAGGAGAAGATGCTTTGATGGAGCTTGAGTCTTTAAATAGGTTCCTTGCAGTAGCAAAAAGGAGTTGGGAAGAAGGAAAGCCTGCTTGGAAAACCATGCTACGAAAGCTTGATTCAACATCTTTGGGTTGACCATTTATGATTTCATTGCATTTTTTAGTTTTTTCATGTTTTAAGATTTCTTTGTACATATGCGGATGTATTCAGAGTTTTTGGTTAATTTCCTAAGGGGGAGCTAGTTATTTTAGTTCAGTTTGTATATATGGTTAAGAGGGAGTATACAAGTTCCTTTTGTGCAACCTTTTCCCTTGATGTCAAAGGGGGAGAGATGTGTGAAGAAGTGTTTTGGAACATGTTGCCATCAATGACAAAGGGGTAGATTGTTGAAAGAATGAAGAAGTTGTATCTTGTTATTGATGTCAACACTACATGGTGGATGTCAAAATGGTATGGAGAATATTCTACATAGAGGAATTGATTCATAGTTAATCACTTCTACTATGTATCTACACCAATAATTTTTTCTCTTTATTCCCTTTGTAGATTGGTTTGCATTCCATCGAACACACATATCTAATTTTGTGATTCCAATATGTTGTTTGTGGATGTCAATAGTATTGGAATTCAAAATTTTAGTTGGTCTGGTCAAATGGTTCAAAAGTTGCAAGTGATAGAAGTTTAGTACATAAGGCTTAGTCAAATTTATGTGTAATGAGTATGACCTATTTTTTTTGTGCTCCTCCAAGAATTTGTGTTAGGACTTATGGTTTTGGGAGAATGTTTACAAGTGTTTGTGAATTGAGATTTCTAGTTGGCATGATATTTTGATATCCACGTGTCTTGTGATTGGTGATCAGTTGAAGTATTTTGTGTTTAGGTCCTATGCCCGGGCAACCTAAAATATGTAAATGGTTGTGGAGTTTAATCATGTAATGTGGATGTAAGAGGGAGCTATTATAGGTCCATGCCAACCTATATCACATGTGTTGTGGCATGAAGGTAATTTAATTTGAATTGGGTGGTGACAAGGTACATTTTGCATTACCTTAGGCAACATCTAATTAAGCCGACCTAATTAATGTTTGCAATGATGCTTATATATATAGAAGATAATTTTGAGTTTGTGATGATGAATTTTTTGAGATAGATGTGATTTGAATATAGGTAGAAAATCAAAAATTTACAAAGGATTGAGAAAAGGTTATGTGAATGCAATACATAGTAGGATTTGTATTCTATATCAGGCGAAGTGTTTTGTGCCAGGGTATTGAGCTTCAAAGGAACTAAATTTAGCATATGTTAGATGCACTTTATATCAGTTCAAATCTTGGTTGTATAACCACTTTCTCTATCTTTCTTTTCTCTGTGAATAGTGAGTTCACTTGGGTAGTGAGTCCACTTGGCAGTGAGCCTTTCTATAATATTTTGTGACCGGTCATTATATATTGTGAACTAATCCTTGCTGTGGTTTTTCACACTTTGGGTTTTCCACATAAAAATCCTAGTGTTCATGTGATGTATGTGTTATGGGTTGTTTATGCTTCCATTTCTATTAATTTCTAAGTATGTTGTGATACTTGGATGGTTAGTAATTAAATTGTTTTTAGGAATATTGATTCACCCCCCTCTCAATATTTTGGGTGTTCAACAACACCATGTGAAAGGCTTTCTCTGTAAGTGTATTGTAAACATTTTGATTTACTAAATAATACATTGGGATACTTTGGAGTGTGGGGTTTTACTCTTGAAAGGGTTTTCCCCACATATACATGTGCTATGGCATACAATTTATTTTATGTTCATATATATTTCTACATTTTATATTTATAAAGATTAAAATTTAGATATTACAATCCTCATTATATTGGTGTGGGAAGTGTTTCTACATACTTTGCTTCCTTTTAGTTGGTGCAAAGCTTGATCACCTTTTTTCCTTATTTTTGGGTAGAGGATTTTGAATACAAATATTCAATTTTGTTGGAGTTTGTATAGATATTTTTTATCTTACTACATGAATAAATGAAAATGACATCAAGAAGAAGAGAAATGGAGAATTTTAATCATATTAATTTTGGGTTGTGAAAACTTAAGGTGGAGGATGTGCTCATGGATAAAGATCTATGGGTTACAATATTTGGTACCATATCATCAAGTATGAAACAAGAAGATTGGGACTTGATGGATACAAAGGCTACTTGGGTCTTGTGAGACTTTATTTGGTGGATTCAATTTTATGAAATATTTATAAAGAGAGTACCATAAAAAACCTTTGGTAAAAATCTTGGTGAAATTTATCAAGCTAAATCCCTAGTGAATGTTATTATTGAGATATAAGTTGTATTCTCTTTGAATGGAGGATAATGGATCTATATTTTATCATTTCAATACCTTCAATATGGTAGTTTCCCAACTAATCTTTGTTGGAGTGAAAGTGGAGGAGGATCATTGTGTGACTCTAATGTGTTCTTTGTCTGATTTGTGGGACCACCTTGTGATGGAAATTGGGAACACAACTAATAAGTTCAAGATTGATGAGCTGGTTGTATCATTATTTTCTAAAGATATGCAAAGGAAGAATTATGATATGGATAAGGAGGAACTTATGGTTCATGGAAGATCCAAAGAGAAATGAAAGAATGATGATGGAAATAAAGAAAAGATAGGATCAAAATCCTATGGGAGATCTAAGTATTATAGTTAGTCTAAGGAATTATATTGGAAGTACAAAAAATCTAGTCATTTTTAAAAGGAGTACAAAGAGGATAAGAAGATAAAGAAAATTAACAAAAAGAATAATTCTTATGATAAATCCAATAGATCCTCCCAAGATGATGGTGATACCTTTTTCATAACCTAAACTACTCGTGCATTGGAAAGTGAATGGAGTACAGTGGTTTTGGTGTATCTTTCCACATTATCTCACATTGGGATTGGTTCACAAAATATGAATAATATGATGGTGGAAAGGTATACTTGGGTGACGATTCTCACCTAAATATTGTTAGTTGTAGAAGAGCTTTAATGAGATGCTTCTTATCCCTAGTTTGGTATGAAACATTTTATATGTAATTAAATTGAATAATGCAAGTGTGAATTTTTTTTCTCAAGTGGAAGGTGTAAGATGGTTTGAGGAGATATGGTGCTAGCTAAGGGTGTTTAAATTGGCACTCTATTTCAGATTGATGCACATGAATGGTTTAATACAATAGTTCTTCTATAGAGATGAGATGTGTATTGTCTTCACATTCACTATTGGAATTGAAAACAAAAATATTTGTTGCTTCCAATTTTGATGATCATAGTTTATGAGTAGCTAAGGGTGCCTATTATTTGGAAATAAAACTTCTTGTTGAGAAAACAATTTTATGACACTAGAGAATTAGTCACATAGGTGATATGGGTCTTCAAAACATGGAAATAAAAAAAATGTTGAGGGGTTGAATGATTGTAACCTTGAGCTCAATTTTTGGTAACATTACATTTATGAAAAATTAAACCATGTTTAGTTTTTACTCTAGTTTTGGAAAATCCTATAGGATATTAGAAGTTTCATATATTTTATTGTTTTTTATCCTATTAGTGTTTCTTTGATCTCTAAATTTGTAGATTATGTATCTTTGATTGATAATTATAGTATAAGGACATGGACTTATTTCTCACAAGTAAAACTAAAGTCTAGTAATTTTATAAAATTTAGGGCTCTAATGAAAATTTAGAATTGTAAAAAGATTAAGTGTTTAAAGATGGTTAGTGGTGGTGTTTTATTTAGTAGTTTTTAATAGGTTTTGTAAATATAATGGTATAGAACAATGCAAGATAACTTTGTATGCACCTCAAAGAAATAACATTAATAAAATGATAAATAAGACATTGATATAGAGCTATATGAGTATGCTTAGTTGGGTTAATCTAAAACAAAAGTTTTAGGAAAAATAAATTGCCACAACTTGTTACCTAGTTAACAAGTCTTTCATATTAACTCTTGTTGAGAATAAAACTATGGAGGTGTGGTTAGGAAAAGTCCATTATTGAGAAATTTGAGAGTTCTTTCTATAGACACTGAAAAATGTCCCAAGCCTATGAATGCCATTTTCCACATTGATTTCCCTTCTTCCCCCGCATAATTGAATAATTTTAATTATTTCATTATTTTCTAAAGTCATGTTCTTCTATTAATTAAACAACTTTAATTATTTAATTAATTCATTTCTCCTTTTCTATTATTCCTTTGATTAATTAAATTACGTCACTAATTTTCCTTTCTATAATTAAATAAATTCTCATTTATTTAATTATTTATTTTCACTTTCATTCTATGGTTAAATAATTTTAATTTTTCTTTTTCCTCTACTTTAAATTAAATAGTTATTTAATTAAAAATTCAACTTTCCCTCTTCTTCTATAATTAAATAATTGCTTTAATTATTTAATTATTCACTTTCCCTCCTAAATTAAATAATTTTATAATTATTTAATTTACTCTAGCAACCTCTTTTTTTGTGCCAATCTCCTCTTTTATCTAAATTAATTTCCATCCCTGATAAGGTTTCATTACCTTTTAATCTCCACCGTCCTTCCTTAACTAAACCTTATTTTTTTTGTAACCCTATTTCCTTGCTTCTTAAAGCAATCTCATGCATTGATCTTCATCATTTAATCTTGGCCCTTCATTCAAATTTGGTTTTCTATAAAAGAGACCTATCACTTTCATTTCACCTTACAACCAGTATCTTTGATATTTTGTTGTCGCTATCACAAGGCTTATTCTTGCATACTTCAAATCTGAGGGTAAGCTAGCATATAAAGCAAAATGGAGAAGAGAAATGAAGGTGATTCAACCATGGAATAGGAATTACGTTAATATTGTTTTGTTATTTATGTTTCTATGTTCATTTGTGCTTCATTGTTGGATTAGGGTCTTTAGGGCTTGAGTTTAAGTAGTTGGTGGTTGATACTATTGATTCATGCATTTTATGTTGATTTTACCGTATTCTACACTTTCTTTTGAGGCATATGCTCATGTACGTAGGGAGAAGATGTCAAAGTTGGAGAACAATAATGTTAAGTGTATATTCATTAATTACACTATTGGTGTCAAAGGATAAAAGCTTTGGGATCTTGTGGCTGAAAGTAGAAGTAATATCTTTAAAGAAGCTAACCCTTCTTCCATAACTTTGGTATTGGAAAAGAAAATAGAAAAAAATAGGTGGTCTATCTAAACCCAAAGATCAAGAAAGTTGAATTTGAAGCCCACAAAGGACCTAAAGAGGAGGAAATATTAGAGATTTAAGATAGTTCAAAAGAGGAGGTAGAACCTTCACCTCAACTCTTGAGGATATCCACTTGACATAAAAAAATTAGAAAGGTATTTTAAATCCCCCACATTGGAGATTTATTTTTACTTTGATTACTAACATTGATGAGCCTAGGACTGTAAATGATGTTATGGGTGTGGATTAAGAAAATTACTAGAAAGAGGTTATGGATGAAGAAATAAAATCATTAAAGAAAAGTAATACATGGGATCTAGTACCTTTTCCTAATGGACATAAACCTATTATATGTAAAGAGGCTTTCAAGAAAAAACCAATTCAAATGAAAATGTCAAAAAGAAGGTGAGATTGATTGCAAAAGGTTGTTCCCAAGTTGTGGGAATTAATTATGGTGAGATTTTGTCCCATTACAAAGCTACCATCTAATTAGTTTCTT
This sequence comes from Sequoia sempervirens, assembly GCA_007258455.2. Classification (NCBI taxonomy): domain Eukaryota; kingdom Viridiplantae; phylum Streptophyta; class Pinopsida; order Cupressales; family Cupressaceae; genus Sequoia; species Sequoia sempervirens. Next base: position 26,593 of record VDFB02352363.1, on the reverse strand, counting down.
TTATCACTTGTAGTAGTGTATGATCTTGAAGTTGAACATATGGATGTGAAGACAACTTTTCTTCAAGGTGATTTGAAGAAAGATATTTATATGTCATAGCCAGAGCACTACTTTGAGAAAGATAAAAAGTATTTGGTTTTCAAGTTGAATAAATATTGGTATAGTCTAAAGCAATATCCTAGGATGTGGTACCATAAATTTGATTCCTTTGTTTTAAGTTTGGGATTTTTGAGATTTAAATTAGATAATTATATTTATTACAAAATGAAACATGATTGTATTCTCATTATCACATTATATGTTCATGATATGTTGTTTTTGGTAATGGGGTGAATTTGATTTGTGATTATATGTCTCAAATTTTAGCACAGTTTGAAATGAAGGATTTAAGGGTAGTCAAGTATAACTTGGGGATGGATATCATAAGAGATAGAGCTAATAGAAAGCTATGGATAGGCTAAAGTAAGTATGTGAACTCAATGTTAGAGAGTTTTAGTATGACAACTTGCATACCACTGTGTGTTACTATTACAATTGGAATTAAGCTATCTGTTGAGTAGTGCACAAGATCTCCTAGTGAGATGAAGGATATGAGCATAACTACTTATGTGAGTATTGCAAGTAGTTTGATGTATAATGTTATCTATACAAGACCAACATTTCCCAATTATTGGGAGTCCTTAGTCAATTTATGGCTAATCTTGGATGGGTAAATTGGGATGCGATAAAAGGGTATTCAAATAGTTTTGAGGTAATTATGAGTATTCTTTATGCTATCATGGTTATCCTACAAGGACCTAGTGTTCAATATGTATTAGTGTATATATAGATTTTAATTGGGATAGTGGTATTGATAGAAAAATATTCACTAGTGGGTATATTTTCATGATTTTTGTTGTTTCCCTTAGTTGGATGAGTAAGTAGTAGGTTGTGTTTAGTTTGTACACTAAAAAAGTAGAGTATATGGAAAATATTCATCATTGTAAAGAAGCCATTTGAATTAAGATATTGTGTTCTAATACCAGGATATATGCATAGACTATTATTATTCTATGTGATAGCCAAAGTGACATATGTATAGCAAAGAATCTAACTTTTCATGTGAGGATGAAGCATATTGATGTCCAGTACCATTTTTATCATGACATGGTTGAGGATGCAAGGGTGATGTTGGAGAAGGTTTAAAATTTGACAAATGTTGTAGATTTTTTGACAAAACCTATGAACACAAATAAGTTTAGGTGGTGTAGTGAGTCTATGGGATTCTTGACCCCTAGTAGTTAGATTTTAATGTTGGTTTTTTTCCCTTTTCCTCTTGTAAGGTGTTCAAAAAGTGGTAGAATTTTGGGAAAATGTGTTTCAACTATTTATTTATAATGTTCATTCTAATACATTTTATATGTTCTTGTTATTTCATTCTCTAGGTTTTTATCTTATGGAGAGTTGGTATCCCACTAAGATTATCTTTTAGTGATTTTTATCTTCTTGTGAGGAGGTAGGCATCCCAATTTGAGGTGGCATGGTTTGGAAATATGTTGGCATCTTGTGGTGTATGTAATGTCATCATGAAGGGAGTTATATATGACATATAAGAGAATGAAGAGGGAAAATACATTGGAATATTGACCAACATTATTATAATTTGGTACGCTTATCTTGGAGATTTTTTTGATTTTTAATGAAGAAAAAATAGTGTGCCCAAATGTGGGTGGTCAAATATGACAAGTATGACAGCTGTAAGTTGTGTTAGAAATATGCTAAAAATAGCTAGGAGGACCAAGACCAAGAAGATGATGTTGGAATTGGACCCAAGTTTGGCACCATATTTCTTATGGTTTTGTTGATGGTTTTCCCAGATCATTAATATTTTTTTATTTTTAAATTCATCTATTTATTGGTGCTTGGAGTTGTAGTTTATGTGATTTATTTGTAGGTATCGTTATACTATCAAATTTACTCTAAATTTGTATGTCAGTGATACTCCATGTGAAATATTACTTTACAAGTGTATTTTGAACCTTTTGGTTTACTAAATGTAGTGTAGAAAATTGTCACCCTTAGAAATTTCATACTTTGTTTTGCCCGCCTAAATTATTGAGCCTAATTGACCCCCTAATATTGTTAAACTATGTATTTGAGAGTCAATTTGTATCACTTTTCACTAAACTAAAAGAATTGAATAAATACACCCAATTGATGGGTGGCGTCAGTTGTGGTACTATTTGATCACCCTTCTAGTCAATTTCTTCATATATATTAAAAATATAAAAAGAAAAGACAAGCAACAATTGAAAAGCTTACAAGAAAAGTTTTTGATGAAATTTCAGAGCAATAGTTTCTAGAGCACCAAGTTCCAGAGCAACAGATTCAGAAAACACAGTTTAGATTTGGCTAGAGATATTTTAATGGTATCAGAGAAGTAAGCCCTTAAAGAGAGGAAACATAAATGGATCCGTAAGATATAGGCGTATGATTTTGATATTGAGTACACTAAGGGTAAGAAGAATGCAGTTGTTGAGGCCAAAGTTTTGGAGCAACAGTTTCTAGAGCACCAAGTTCTAGAGCAACAGATTCAAAAAATTCATAGTAGATTTGGCTCGAGCAAGAAGGGTGCAGGGTCGTATCCCAAAAATGATCTTAATAGTGCAAGAATACCCAAGGGAGAATTTAGTCCATAGGCAGTGCAAGGGTGCTTAGTTTTCTTTCTTCACGCCCAAATATATCTTAGTTTTAGGGTGAAAAAACAAGTTTTGTTGTGGATTTCTAAATATTTTGTATAATTAGCCCATTTTAAATAGCAAACTTGGGGTTGAAAGATAGCTCATCATTGTAAAGGTGTTTTTGGGATCATATAAACTATTACCTATTGTAATTTTTATTATTATTAATATATCTGCAGGCCCTTGCCTTTTGCTTAAAAAAAATGCACCCAATTCATGTGTTACCCCTGACACTTAATATCTTGGAAGTTTGGGCTAGTACCCATACACCTTGCGCATATGGGTCCCCCTTCTTATCTAGGAACCATTTTTGGGCATGTTGTTGGTGGGATTTTAACATTCAAATTTCAAATTTCAAGTGTCAACTTTCGGGATCTAATTTTTGAGAAATTAGATAAATGCCTATAAATACCTTGTATTTTCACCATTTTGAAACTAGAAGGAAATTACAAGGAGATTTTATGAGCAAGCATTATTTTCAGGAGCAAGTCAAGAGAAACATTTCAGAGTCTTATTACAACAATTCAAGATCCAAGCATCATGTCAAAGTGTATGTAAGTTCATGTTGTCAAGTTATCACTTTTTTTTGAAGGCTAACCCTTGTTGTAAGTCTCCAAAGCATTAAAGCATTCAAGAAAAGAAAGATCCAAATCCTTGAGGTAATGCACATGACTTCAATCCTTCAAGGAAGCCATTGAAGGGTGGTGAGTTGCAACATTGTGTGATTTCATCATTCCTTCCTTTCAATTATCCATTTGTCATCAACATTGCCATTGTGGAAGTAGAAACACTTACATGGGGTTTGATTGAGGCAAGCCCCTAAATGGCCCAACATTTCCTCTCTTTGTGAATGTGCAGATCTCAAGTTGAAGAGGATTGAAGAATGATTGGAGATAATTTTTCCATTGTTACATTTGTTATCATAAATATTTTCAAATCACAAAAACTCGCCTATAGATTTATCTGACAACATTCTGACAATTTTGTAGAAAAAAAATAGAAGCTTAGATCCAACATTAGAGGACCCCAAAAGTTGATTAGGATACCCCTAAGAAGACCCAAATTCCCTTGGGTGTATAGGTCATCTTAGGCACATTGAAATCAAATTTTCTAAGTAGGTTTACTATCCTCTACACTTTCTAGATCTATCAGAAATTCATTATTTTTGTTTATTAGTTGCCAAATTCTTGCAATTTCAATATTAGGTCACATAGTCTAATTAGGTTAATCATTCAAAATAATTTCCAATCCATTCACATCATCAATTAAAGATATAGATCCAAGTATGATTGGATCACCTTCAGGGTTGCAAGTCAATCTAATCAACTTGTTGATCTACATCTTAATGTAACTTGGAAAAGGCCCCTTACATCCTAGGTTCTTTGCACTTAGGACCTAGGATCCCTTTTTCTATGTTGCATTTTAGTGAACCCAACTTCTTACCATCATATACCTTCTTTAATTGGAAATATTTCAAACCCTAGATCTAGGTTTTGCATTGCATTGTTTTGCATTTCTCATTTAGGGTTTCATTTTTGCATTATAAAAGTCATAAATTTTTCAAAAAAATTGCACATCATATTGCATCATAGGTTGCAATAGGGTTATTTTTAGTCATTTAGATCAGATTTGCATTCAAATTGCATTCATTAGGTCATTTCATTCATTTAGATATCTTTCATTAAGGTCAAAAAGTGAAAAAGTGCATAGTTTTGTTTCAAAATTGCATTAAAATAATCATTTTACATCTTGGAATCAATGAATTATAGCATCTTAGATCTAGAAATTGCATTCAACATTGTCATTTATTGTCCAAGCATTTTCAACATTGTTTCACACTTGCATTTTCAATTTTACAATCATAAATTGACCAAAATTTGGAAAAAATTTCACTGTCAAACCTATTTGCACCCAAAAACACAACCTATAGAAAATATAATCGACTTTTAGTTTTTTAGTTTTTTGAACTCCTGTCTATGAATCATATGCCCTTGGGTGCCCCTTTCCTACTATAGGTGGCTCAAACAACTTTTGCATAGGTCTTTGTCTTTGCATTCTCTATCTGGTTTTGCTTGCAATTGTTTGATTTGAAATTTTGGAAAAGTGTTATTGCATGTTAAAGAAAGTTGTCATTTTGATGCATTTGTTGCAAATTTATGAAAAATTGTTGCATTTCAATATTAAAGATTATTAGATATGTAGGTGCATTGCATGCATTTTTTGAATCATTGCATCATCTAGATAGATTAGTTTCATTTTTGCACAAATTAAAAACCCTAGTTTGTTACAACACATTTCACAATCTAGAAACTTACAAAACAACAATAAAATTAATTCTCAATTAGGCTTGCAAGCTACTACACAGTTAATTCTTGTCTCTAGTGCTTCTAAAACTGAAATCTTGGAAAAACACCTAATAGAACTTAGACACCCTAGGGTGTCTATATCCTCCATAAACCTACCTAAGATCTCCAAAACATATTTATACTTGTCAGTTTGCATACTTGGGACCTGGTTTCCAGATCTGTTCTTGCATTAGGTCTATTAGTTTGTTTTTAGTTCTAGTCTTCCTTAACACACGTAAACCTAGATTGCAAATGAAATTTAATGATTACTCCTGGGGAAAGTATATTAATGTAATCATGTTAGATCTCTATCCACAAGCACATTCTATATTTACCAAGCCCTTTAGTTGTGATGACTTCGACATGTTAGATGATTCCCTTGGGGAATTCATCTCACCCAGATCATCCACTAAAGCTTCTAACATTCCAAAAAATTTAATCATTGATACTCATAGTAGCTATTCTCATGATATCCCTCCTGATTGTAAGATTATCTTAACACAAGAAAATGAAATCATTGACACATTTCTTAATATCACTTTGCCTAATCTTCATTCACCTCCCAAGATCTTCCCTAATTGTGAGAAAAATTTGGTGCAAGAGGTTGTAATCATGGAAAATCATGACAATGATAGTTGTTCTTCTCCCGATACCTCACCCACTTGTGAAAAAGGTATTGTGGTGTTAGAGGATCCAATCATTGAGTGTCATGAGAATCTTGCTTGTTTTTTTCTTGATATCTCTCCTAATCAGGATGATATTGTGGGACAAGAGGATGAGATAATTGATATATTTATTTCAACAAACAGTAAGGTGGATGGCATTGATGAAGATTTTAAGTTGACATTAGACCCCCCCTCAATAGAAGGTCATCAACAACTCAGCTGAGGTTATGAACACACAAGTAAAAATTAGATCTCCTTTAATTAGTGGACCTCCTAAGTCACCTCCCATTATAGAATCTCATATACCCCCTAGCAACATCTTGAAATTTGCAAGGAAGTGATATGAGATTTCCACAATCCATCTTGAATGTTTATGTTGCTTCTAGATTCGATTATGTGCAAGTTATTTACATCAACATAAACATTTGCAAGGCAACTCACTAGTAAGCATGTGTTGCAACAACCAAGTTATCACACAATTGCTCACACATATAACATTCCTCAATGTAGTGGTAAAGAGTATGATCTTGTTGAGAAACTTCATTGTACTCCAACAAACATCTCCCTTTGGGATTTGATTCAAACATCACCCACATACAATAGGATTCTTCAAGAGATTTTGCAGAAGAATAATGTCCCATCTTTTGTTAAACTGAATGATGTATCCACCTCATTTGATTGTATGCAAGTGATAAAGTTGGATATTACATTCCCTCAACATTAATTACCCTCACTTGAGACCCAAAATAAACATGAGGCCTTAATGATAAAGGTGAACATTAATGAAACTAAATTTAGGCATACTTTCACAAAAAATGGAGTGGGTCTTAATGTTTGTAGCATTGACCTCCTAGATAAAATTGGCGTGGACAAGAATCTTATAGAACCCAATGATGTTAATATTCATGGATTTTATAATGTTAATAATAAACCATTAGGAATGTTCACATTACGTATTAAGGTTGGACCTATGGTTTTTCCTACTCTTGTCCATATCATGTCAGGACCTCTTTCATACAACCTTCTCCTAGGTAAACCATGGATTCGTGCCATGAAGGGAGTCTTGTCTACTCTTCACCATGAGATGAAGATAACAAGATATACATGATTAAAGCATATAAAGAGAGTTACAAGTAACAAGCCAAAGCTAAACATAATACTTCCAACTCTCTTAATAATTTGATTCCAACTTCAAAGGTAGAACCTATACAAGTTGAGGGTAATCCTAATTACCTTTCACCTACAAGAAAAATATTAGACAGTGATTGGGTGTTGTTAGCTTTTACACCCTCCTTTATGGGAGGGTAAAAAATCTCATAATCTAAACCAAAACAATCTTGTGTTTCATTTTATCAACTTGATTCTACATCAACAATATCACCCCATAGTGGTGATGGGGGATCTTCAACTCCCGTACCCTATGAGAGGAAGATGTGTAACTTTAAAAAGCTTAAAAATGATTTGCATGCTCAGGAAGAAGCCAATCTTTCTTAGAAGCATGTAGATAAAATATCTTCATCTTTAAGTTGGAATCATGTTATTGAAAACATGAAAAAAAAGGAATCAAGTGAATTCTATACCATACTTTTCCAAGCAGGTTCTAGGTTTCCAACCTTCATCTCTATCTTCAACTAATGTTTTATCATCTACTGCATGTATGATATCTTGTGATAAGAAAGAAAAAATTTCTTCACAAGTGAAAGAAATGTCCCCTACTATTGATCAATAGAATATATTTTTGAGGCTTCTCAAATCCCACTTGATTACTCTTCCTCCAAGAACACAAAATAAATTCTACAACAAAAGCTCATTTTGTGCATATCATCGAGTGCATGGTCAGTTTACCAATGAATTCCAGGCCTTGAGTAATAAAATACAACTTAAGGATTGTGGTGCTCTTCCACATGTTGATGCACCTAATTCCTCTAATCAATAATGATCTTCATCCTATCGTGTTGCTCATCACTATGTGGCATTTGTAGGTTTATCTATTTTTCTCATTGCTATTCATGGTGGTAAAATCTTAAGTGCAACCATATTTTTCATGGTAGCAACATGATAGTCCTTGGTTTGGTTGTCCTTATCTCTATGCTTGGGGGGAAATTAGGATAACTAGCTTTGGGAGGCATGCATTCTTTTCAAGAATACCCTCTTCCCCTTTTCTCCTTAAAATACCAACATAGCAAGTATGTTGACATTTTAAGGGGGAATATATTATCCTTATCCTTTTTGTCTTGTGATGTTTGACCTATTGGCATACCCCCTTTGGCAGTGGTGTTATTTGTAATGCCCCCTAAGGAATGTTTATCAATTCATCCATCAAGACATTAAAATTTATGCACCCACTGAGGTGAGTTTTTGCAAGATAGTTCATGGATTCAACATAAGGGAGCTTCTTTGGTCAAGAACCTAAGCATTGATTTTTGACATGGCCACCTAGCATAACAAAACTTGCTTGCTAGTGGAGCCATGTGTTTCATGAGTGATTTTACATCCTTGTGAGAGCATAATTTTATTTTGACAACACATTCAATGGATGACATTTCGTATTTGAGATAATTTAAGATTGAGGTCTCTTTGCCTCACCGACTTGAATCCTTTTAGTACTGACCTTGTGTTTTTTTGTGTGTATTCTTAGTGTTTACATCATGTATACATTGTGCTTGTTTCTATTTCATTTTCATCTTTATGTCCCATCATTCCATGCGTCTTCATCGTGTATGCTTCATGTTTTTTGGCATGTATGTTTGTGTATGTTGTCATTCTGCATATCATACGTGTGAGTGTTCCTTTGTTCTTATGTTGGTTTGCCATGGGATTTCAGATCCTAGGGGCTTGAGCTCTCCCCTAAACCCTTTGTCATCCTATCTCTTCAAAATTTAGACAATAGGAGTCCTCTTGACCTATTTTTCTACTTTGGTACAAGTTTGAGCATAAGTTCATACTCTCACTAAAGTGGGGGATAAATGTAGCATAGAAAATTGTCACCATTAACAATTTAACACTATTTCCCCCCCCCCCATAAATTATTGAGCCTAATTGACCCCCTAATATTGTAAAATTATGTATTTCAGAACCCATTTGTATCACATTTCAATAAATTGCAAGCATTGAATAAATGCACCCAATTCATGTGTTATCCCTGACACTTAATGTCCTAGAAGTTTGGGCCAAGACCCATATTCCCTTGGGCGTATGGGTCCCCCTTCTTAGCCAAGACCCATTTTTTGGCATGTTTTTGGCAGCATTTTAACATTCAAAATTCAAATTTCATGTGTCGGCTTTCAAGATCTAATTTTTGGGAAATTAGATAAATGCCTATAAATACCTAGTCTTTTCACCATTTTGAAGCTAGAAGGAAATTAGAAGGAGATTTTATGAGCAAGAATTATTTTCTTGAGAGAAATTCAAGAGAATTTTTTTAGATTTTATGACAACAAATCAAGATCCAAGCATCATGTCAAAGTGTATGTGAGTTCATGTTGTCAAGTTATCATTGTTTTGTGAAGGCTAACCCTTGTTGTAGGTCTCCAAAGAATTCAATTGTTCAAGCAAAACAAGATCCAAATCCTTGAGGTGATGCACATGACTTTAGTCCTTCAAGGAATCCATTTAAGGGTGGTGAGTTGCAACATTGTGATTTCATCATTCACTCCTTTCAATTATCCATTTATCATCAACATTGTCATTGTGGAAGTGGAAACACTTACATAGGGTTTGATTGAGGCAAGCCCCTAAATGGCTCAATATTTCCTTTCTTTGTGAATGTCCAGATCTCAAGTTGAAGAGGAATGAAGAAGGACTAGAGACAATTTGTCCATTGTTTCATTTGTTGTAATACATCTTGTAAAATCACAAAAACTCACCTACATATTTATCTGATGAAATTCTGACAATTTTGTAGATGAAAAACAAAAGCTCAGATCCAACATCAAAGGACCCCAAAAGTTGATCAGGACACCCCTAAGAAGACTGAGATTCCCTTGGGAATATAGGTCCTCTTAGGCACATTGAAATCAATTTTCTAAGCATGTTTATTGCCCTCTACACTTTCTAAATCTGACAGAAATTGATTGTTTCTATTTATCATTTGTCGGATTTTTGCAATTTTAATATTAGTTCACATAGTCTAATTAGTTTAATCATTCTAAATCATTTCCAATCCATTCCCATCCTCAATTAGATGTAGATCTAGGTTTTACTGTCTCACCTTCAGGGTTAGAAGTCAATCTAATCACCTTTTTGATCTACATCTTAATGTAACTTGGAAAAAGGTCCATTGCATCTTAGGTTCTTTGCACTTAGGACCTAGGATCCTTTTTTCTATGTTACACTAAATAATATATTAGATTTCTTTAGAGTGGGGTTCTTTTGTTGAATTTTTTTTTACTCATATACACTTGTGTTATGATATGCTATTTATTTTATGTTCATACATGTTTCTCCTTTCTATAATTGTAAATATTGAAATTTTCATATTACTTGCCTCATTAGATTGGTGTAGGAAGTTTTCCACATACCTTTCTTACTTTTTCTCTGGTATATAATAAGCCACATAATTTTCCATATAATTATACCTAAAGGTTATTTGGTATCCCTAAACCTTACCACCCTAGTAGGATTTTGAGTTTTCTTTTCTCCCATCCCTCTAGAATTGGGTATCGAAACACTTTAATCCCTGACATCCCTCAATAAATTCATTCATGGGATTTCAAACTTTCATCCCTCACTCCCAAATTACGAGTATTCATAAAGCTAAATCCCTATTTTATTTCTCCCAAGTTGTTTGCAAACTCTTGAGCCTTTTCATTCCTCACTTCCTCTTGCACTTGATATCTCATTCTCCCCACTCATGATTCTTGCTCCCTTATCACTCATGATCTCTTGGATCTCTTAGCTCCATTACCTCATCATTTTTTCCTATTTAGGTCCATAAACCTTCACTTCACTATTTTCCTTAGCATTTGATATCCTATTTTCCCAACCCCTAATCCTCCAAACATGAATTGCTCTCTCAAACCTTTGGGGATCATAATACCTACATCCCTCTTACAAAATCTTCTCCCTTCACCCTAACCCCAATTCATTATTTCCCACTAGAAGTATGAATCCTTCAAGTATGAAAATCATTGAACCCCTGGAGAGTTTTTCTTATTGTCTACACTCTTTAGGCATGTATTTCCTCAAATCCTTCTTATTTGAATTCACCTACCCTTCCTACACAACTCAAGATGTCATTACTACATAAATTTGAATGAGATGGAATTATACGTTCACTCAAATCCCATCAATGCACCACTAAAATCCTCAAAGGCATGGATCCACATGCAATGTGTAACACTCGGAAAATTAAGAGTAATTTTCAAACCCTTTTAACACATCATTAAGGGAAATTAAAAGTGTTCTAAATTTATTCAAACCATAAGTTTCCGAAAAGTCAACATTTCTCATAATTCTTCCAAATGAAATAAAGAGAATTTGAGTTGCATTTCATAAAATAATATCATCATTGTAAATGAAACAAAGCATAAGTATTTCAATGATTTTCTCATATACATATATTCCTCTTCACTTGGAGGAATCAATCCTTCTAATAGAACATCTTTTCTACGCTAAGATATAAAACTTTAACTTCTTAAAATCAATGATACATTAAATACTTTCAAATATACTTCCATTTCAAGTTTCTACAAGAATTTCAAAATGTATATACATAAATAACGGGCTTCACAAGCCAAGTCTGAATGATACATAAGTACATCAATAGCAAATAATCTTGGATCCACCAACCGCCGTGACACCTTGGTCTTCTTGCGAGCTGGGGCCAAGAATGTGATTCAGGCGCCTTTTCCGCCCAACCACGAAGTCCATGACTTCCCCGGGTCCCTTCCTAACTCGAAGGAATCCCCGGCCCTGCATAAAGGAGCCTAGCAACCCAAAACGGTAAAACAGGAGGGCACTCTTGGTGCGTGCCTGATGCCTATATGCATTTCTAACATGAAATAAACACATTTCTTGCAACAGGAGGTGGCAGAGACTCAAATAAATTTCTAGGCTTTTAAAATAAACAATCCATCTATTTCAATGGTACAGTGCTTGGCCAAGCAAAATAATAATAAATGGTAGAATTAGAAGAGGTAATACTACCGTCTCTATTTGCCCACCTTCGGCACCCTGTCCCGGAAGTTACCATAGTGCAGTTAAATAATACTTAACAGAAACTTAATACATTTTCAAACAGGCTTTCATCTTTTAATCAATTAAAAGAAGTGAATTTTTAGTACATTCCTTATATTTCAGTTGTAAGATGCCATTTATCCTTTGGTAAGTGTCCCCTTTTTTAATTTGGATAAAGAGCATATATATATGTATATATATCTTGATAATTTTCAGTGCACTACTTGATAGTAAGAACAGTGTTTTCAGTTTTCCATATGCATTTCTATGACTGACAGTTTTAATTCCCTATTTCATTACAGGGTACAGAGTAAAATAATATACTGATACAATGCAATTTTTGTTCAAAAATTATGAGGTTTGGAAGACAATCTTTCATACACATTTCATGTTGTATTATTTTTAACATATTCAAGGTACTTTCCAGTCTATATGGTGTCTCAAACACTTTTGTTATTGTTTTCAGGTTTTAGCAATTCAAAGAACAGAATTCATACTACTTTCTGTTACATGGCTTTTCAAGATTTTTCTGTCCTTGCTTCAGATTTATCAACTCAAAGAACAGAATTCATACTACTTCCTGTTACATGGCTTTTCAAGATTTTTCTGTCCTTGCTTCAGATTCAAGATATTTATAAAACAGAATTCATACTACTTTTCTGGGAAAGAGTTTCCTGTTTCAATTTGTATTTGGCATACAATGCATGGGTATCTATTATATATATATATATAGGTATACATATATATGTATATATATGTATGTATGTATGTGCAGTCATTTTGTATATGCATACATATATATATATATATATATGTGTGTGTGTGTGTGTGTGTAGAAATTCATGTTCAGCTGTATAAAATTCGAAGTAAGAAATTCTGATTTTCAAATTTGTGAATTTACTGGCCGTGCATAATTAACAGGGTATTTTACATGGTTTCCTTACTGGCATTGAGCGACCAAAAGGGCTCAGGAAAAGCCCTTGCCCCTCCCATGGGGAGGGGGCGGGCTGTGAGGGCTCGTGCCCTCCACAGGCCGCGGCCTGTGGAGGGCGCGAGCCTCCACAGTCCACGTCCTTCCCATGGGGAGGGCAGGGGAATAATCCCCAAAGCAATTCAAACTTCAAGAGAAAAGAAAAAAAAACAAAGGAAGACAAAGACATTCGCTCAGTATAATCTGCATTCGGGTTTACCTCAAGACATTTTGGTTTTCATTTAGATGACATAATTTTTAAACAACAGATATGGAGACATGTAATTGCACTTGAGAAAAGAATACAGACTTGCCACAGAACGAAAACCCTATTCCTGAAGAAGGAAAATATATCTTATAATTGCAACACAGAATAGTGAGCTGTTACCCAGATTTCAAAACGAAATTGGAAAGGAATTCCCAGTTGTTTGCACTCTAAAACAGGAAATAATTCAGTTCCTTACTGCAGTTCTTAAAAAAATAAAGATAAAAGAAGGCATAATGAAGAGAACCTGGCAAGATTTTGGATCTATTTGCAGATGTTCCACAGTACCTCTTTTTTTTAATTTCCTCTGTTCCAGAGCTCTGCGATGTTCACAATCCAAGTCTTTTTTCTTTCTTAAAGCCTCCTCCTCTTTTTCGAGGATCATGCATGCATTTCCAGTTGACAGCAGTTTTTGCAAGGATTGCCACATGCCCAACAATTTGTTGGTTTTGAGACAGAATTTTCCAGAGCCCAATGCTCTCTCGGGCTGTTCATTCTTAATTCTTTTGGAAGAAAATTGACCATATATCCCAAAACAGATTTATTTATATCCCTTTTATGCAATTATTAACATAAAATTCATTTATGCAAAAACAGATTTATTTTATGTTTATTCTTTTATTTAATTTGTTTTAATTTTTTAAATACATTTCTTTTAATCAAAATATAGATTTAACCCTTTTTGCTCAAATTTATAATGAGAAATAAGGAAATAGAATAAGCCATATAATTTCATGATCTAATTTAACCATATTTCAAATTCGCTATGCTAATCATTTCACGCAATCACATTGTAAAAACGAACATGATCTAATGCAGCTACATGATGTAAGTGGTGTGTGCATAACCAAGAGTTTTCTCCTCTTCTACCCTGTCGAGAAGCTAACCTCCTTTTCCTCAATCACACTCTTGGCCTTCGATCTCCTTGGCCTTCGATCACCTGCCATTCAGATGCACTCAGGCATGCAAAACAAAAGAGTATTAGTAACCATTGTAGGAACAATAATTAACTCAACATTTATATGAATGCATTCATTATTCTTGAAAGAAACAATTATATTAAAGCATTGCTCTTAACACATATCATACTTCGTATATTAAATCTCATAAGGTCATGATTAAACATTATCTAAATAAGTCATGGTCAAACTAAGTCAAATGGTCAAAATAAGTCACGATCAAAATAAGTCAATGGTCAAAATAAGTCATGATCAAAATAAGTCAATGGTCAAAATAAGTCAATGTATGAGACACACAATGCCATATGAAGATAATAAAATGGGTATAGGAACCTTGAATTCCATAAATGCAAATGCTAGTATCTATATATCTAGAAACACTATGAGGTTGCTTCTATCAACGCAAAATGATTTGATGCTATAGGACATCTAGAAATAGATTTAATTGAGATTTTACTACATAGGGATGTACTAGTGGATTTAGTGATTGACTATCATGTGACCCTTGAGAAACTTGATAATGCAGATAATGAATTGTAATATAATTTTATAATACATGTTTCAAAGATGTAATAAGGGTTGGTTGTTGAGCCAATTTTCTAGTGATGTTGTGTCTCAAGTTGTTATAGGGCATCAAGTGATGTAAATATAATCTATAAGGGAACAAGATATACTTTTTAAATCATAGGAAGGATATTCAATGAATATAATACATGTAATTGTGTCTCTCTATAATAGTTTATAATTTTTTAGGGGTGTGCTCAAACCTAATTGTGGATCCTCCAATTCGACACTTGTTGATATGGATGTAACAAGGGTTAGATGAATGTGTAGTAGCTTATAATGCATTACAAATATTTTATAATGGTATTTCATTTGTTCCATATGGGTCGTTGTAGTATTCATATGGATTATTAAGAGTTTCCAGCTATATGAGGTGTTATTTATGATTTTTATGTATGTACACACATGGTTCCATTTATGCTTTGTAAGTGTGTGTCTTCTTCTTTATAGATTATGACTTTGTCACCTGAGGGAATAGGCAATAGTCTAGAATATGATTGACCAAATAAATTTCAAATTAAATAATCTCTATGCCTTAAGTAGTTTAGGAGTAGATTAGAGTTATAAATGATTTCATGATTTAGCAGTATAACTTAGGGATTATTATAAGTGACCTCATGCTATTAATTTTTTTAGAGAGTCATGTCATGAATGACAAAAAAAAGTTGAAAATATCAATTAGAGTGGTACAAGGCTAGAATGGTGGCTAAGGGCTACTCCTATAGAGAGGGAGTTAATCTCGATGGAATTTTCTTTCCTATTGCTAAGATATTCTCTATTAGACTCCTTTTATCCATTGTTACATGTTTTGATTTTGAGATTGAGCAAATAGATGTCAAAACTAATTTCTTGCATTGAGATATTGAGGAGAAAATTTATACATTAAAAATTGATGGTTTTATTGTGAAAGGGAAGGAACAATTGGTTTATGGGTTGAGACATTCATTGTATGGCCTAATAGTCACCCATTCTATGGTTCCGTAAAATTGATGCCTTTGCATTAAAATTATATTTTGTTAGGAATTCGGTTAATATTATTGATTATTAGATACCAATCATTATCTTGTATGTGGATGGTATGTTGTTTATTGGTAACAACAAGGTGGTGATTAGGGAGTTCAAAACTCAAAATTATAGAATATTTGACATCAAGGATATGGGAGCTATAAAATATATACTTGAGATGGAGACTAGTAGGGATCAGGTATACATAAAGCTTTGGTTGAGTCAAAGTAAATATGTGAACATCATTTTTTGAAGTTTTTGTATGCATGACTATAAGCTAGTGAATATTCCATTTCTTGTTGTTACTAAGATTACTTTAGACGTGTCTAAAATATGATGATAATCTTGATGGAATGTATAATGTTCCTTACACTAGTTTTTTTGTAGTTTGATGTATAAAATAATTTTCATTAGACTAAATATTGCCCAAGCAATGGGATTTTTGAGTAAGTTTATGTCTAACCCTAGTAGAAAGTATTCAACTTTATGAAGGGATTATTTAGATATTTGCATGGAAATTATGATTAATATTTTTTTTTTCATGGTACCAATGATGTGGAAAAGTCACTGGACATATAGGGATTTGTTAATGTATATTGGGCAAGTGATTGAAATAATTGAAGGTCCACTAGGGGCTATATTTCTTCTTAGTTTGGAGGTGCAATGATTTGGATGAGTAAAAGGTAGCCCATGGTTACTTTTTTTCAATATAGAGTTAGAGTGTGTGGCTCCTACATATGAACCTAGGGAGGTATAAGGAGGTATATTGGTTACATATACTTAGTACAAGTGTTGTTTTTTATTACTAGATTTCTAGAATTAGATGTGATAGCCAAAGTGCTATTTTTAGATAAAAATCATATGTATCATGCTCATGCTAAGCATGTTTATGTATCGTATCACTTTGTATGATAAATTATTAAGAATGTAAAGTCTTGTTGGAGAATATTTATATTTTGGATAATGTTACAAATTCAATTACAAAGTTAGTGATCCAAGATGAGCTCACTTGGTGTAGGAAGGTCATGATCCTTGATACTTATACTTAATAGTATTCATTTTACCTATGGATGTATTTGAAATGTATAATGTTAAAAGGGATAATGTTAGGATTATAGTGACATTTACCTTGCAATATTATGCATTATTCATGTGTCTCCAACACTCTTGGAAAGTTTCCTTGGATGCCTAGGGTATAATTAAAAATTAATTTGTAATTTAGATTCCCCATAAATCTTGGCATTAGTTGTCATATGAAGTCATGAAGAAGTTGGAACACAACAATGGAAATTACATTTGACTTTCAAATAAATTATTGCACCTTCCCAATTATAGTTACTAGGATTGAGGAGTGGAGAATATTGTATGATGGATTGGACCCACATAAGTTGGCCACTCCATTTTGGAGTGCTATACTTGGAGATTTGATACATCATGGGTTATGACACCAAAGATGCCTTAGGGCTATATTTTCTATTATGGGTGCCAATTGGTTGTGCCCATGTGATGTCCATGTGAATTCATTGATGTATTTCTATTCTTAGAAGATGAATTCTAAGGTGGGCATATTATTTTTGCAAGATACCATGGTTTTGATAGCCATTGTTTTGGAAAACCATTTATGTTTTCATCCTCTCTTATTACTTATATTTTGAGGGTATACAATGGTGGCTATAAATGAGATTATTTTTTGGTGTTTCTAGAGTGATATCAAAGTGAAGAGAGTCTTAGTGTGTTGGATGTATCTCATTCTTGAAGATTAATTTACAGACTTTTCCTCTTTCTCGTGTGGAGTTTTTTTCCTAAAAGGGTTTCTCCATGTAAATCCTATGTTAATGACTAATGTGGTTCACTGATTTATTTATCGTTGTTAATTTATGCAATCAATTTAATAATAACAATTGGTAATATTTGTTCAAAGAAAAAAAATTATATTTGTGTACACTTGCAAAAATAATTTATTGCAATAGTTTCACCTTATTTTTCAACACTTATATCCTTTGTATGTTTTCTACCACTATTTATATCAAACTATTGACTTAGTATCCCAGGGGATTATCACAAGGAGAAGATCCTCAAAAGTGTTATATACACTAAAATTTCTATTTGTAGGTCTATAATTCTAGGCATGTCTATGTTTTCAAATACATGTGAATTTGACTCAATAGATTCAAATGTAAATTATAGATCTAATTAAGTTCTTTTTGGCACTTTTAAGTTCAACCTAGCAATATCTAAGAATACCCTCTCTCATATTTCATTATTTTTTCTTCCAATGCATCCAAGAACAAGCAATTCTAACTTACAGTTCAAAATTTATGATCAAAATAGTTGATTGTTAGCCATTAATTGTCAAAATTTGCTAAGTACTTTCACATATTTTAATCTTGGTTTTCTAAATTCTATCACATGATGCATGAAAATTATAAATTATGTTAACTAAATTATATTATAAATTTCATAATCATTAAACCTAATTTTATATAGATAAATTTGTTTTATTTCTTTGTAATAATATTTACTTAAACAAGTCATTAAGGGCATGGTGTATTGGTTAAATTTTATTTTTTGTTTTTTCCACCAAGTTCCAAATCCTTGTGGGGTCATAAATATTGTGAGTTTTGTGTAACTACTAGGATGTTGAGCTTGTGCGCTTGGAATATTTGTATTAACATAGGGGATGAACTCCGCCATTTGTGACCTCAACCAACTCAAGTCAAACTACAATTCTAATTTACCAATAAATAAACACACATAGGTGTATTGGTTAAAAAAATTGTTTCTTTTCCACTAAGGTTCAAACTCCTACATGGAGCCATAAATTTCGGGTTTTCGTGTCGCTACTAAGATGTTGAGATTGCATGTTTGTACTATTTGTACTAACATAGGGGATGAAGTCCCCCATTTGTGACCTCGATTGACTCGAGTCAAGCTAAAATTATGATGTACCAAAAAATATATTCATACATACATGTGTGTGTATATAAATGCTAATGTTGGAGTGAATGCTCAAATATGCCATTTTGATAATTCATTATAACTTATAGAAATTATTTGAAGGAGTTAGGGAACATTTTAATTTGCAAGAAATATATTAAGAAAATAAATAAAATAAATGGAAGGGCAAGTGGATCCCCTACAAGCACATCTATTAATCAAGAGATAGATAAGATAAAGCTTAAATTGAGATATTTTGTTATATTTTCCACATCTTAGATAAATTCACTATGTAATGAGATCAAGATATACAAGTGCCAAGGTATGGTATGAAACTACATGCATAGTAGGTCCCATTTTTACTCTGGTAATTATTTATATATAGGATAAAAATGTTCTTGATCACTAGAAAACAATCAATATTGTATGGTGTACAAGCAATTTCATGGATCTTGGGAAAAAAATAAAAGAGTTGAAGTAGCATTGATGTGAAATAGTCTAATAGTATGATTAATGGTTTAAGGAATGATAGCCAAGATATATTAAGAAATTAATGTTACGTTATATCATGAGTGGTTTGTTGATAGATTGAACATGCATTTACAATGGGATTTGGTTCAATGCAATTTTAGAACACAAAGGGTAGTACTAACAACAAACTGACACTTGTAAGTTGTTGGTGAACCACATGGTTTTGGTGCAACAACTTAATTGGAGGAATAGTAGGCTTCATGGATGCATGAACGTAATAGTTGGTAAGTATGCATGATGTCAAATAAGGACTATGGTGCATTGAGTGTCATACCAAGGGCCATATAGAAATTGAATATCAAATGATGAGAGATTTAGTGTTAAGTGCTACTCAATGCCTTCCACATATTCTAGAATGTGTAATATATCAATAATCTCATGACACCACATCTTCCATGTTGCTATAAAAAATTCAAGGAAATTTACTTCTTATTTGTATAAAGTTTATGAGAATTATTTAACTCATAATATCAACTCCTACCAATCATCTAAAATTAATGTGATGCAAAGGGTAAGCACATTCTCAATACAAATGTCTAACTAAAACCACTCCAACAACCATACCAACCTAAATAAGAATATGCATAACCCCAATATACATAACTACCATAAACAAATCAAAATGCACCTAGGTAGCAAGGATGGAGTGGAGGTCAACCAAGTCATAATGGTAGTCAAGGTGTTGGTCAAGCCCTTTGACTTAGATGTCTTAAGTATAGAGAAGATGGAAATAATTTCTTCAAGTGCTCCAAGTTTCCCACTTTTGGCTATTGATAGGTTGATTATAAGATAGAAGACCACCCAAAACTTATTCAATCTTTGAATCCTATTAAAAAGTTGCACTTATGATCTAAGTAGGAGGAAACAAGGGAAGGCATGCTACATACTTAAACAATATTTTTCATAATATGGCATGAGGGAAAAATAAAAAATGGCATGGATCAATAAGGCCCATGAAAAGGTGGTGAATAAAAGAAAATACCAAGTGAGATATAAGCGCCATCATAAAGTGGCCATGTACTAAGGATTCAACTTATGGAATAAATTTAGTTCCTAAAGGAAATTACACTCAAACAGGTGATGCAAAGAAAAATAAATAAGAATAAAATGATGTGGAGACAACTATATTATGCCTCTTATGAAAATGAAAATTATTTCCATAGTTGTGGTAGTTTCTAGAGAAACTCACTATCACCAACATCTTGGAGAGCTCATCTAGTTTAGATCTAGCACCATGAAAGTTTTTTAACACTCTTGAACCAAGGTACAATGAAGTATTACTAACACTAGAGATGAATGGTTATATATTATGAAATTTCTTTATTAATATAGGATTCAAGGTAAATGTGCTTACACAAGATGTTTGGGAATCCATGGGGTAGCCCACCTTACCACCTTTGCTACATATACTTTACATAGGAAGTAACACATGTGATACCCCATTGGGTATGTTGATAAATGTAAAAGTTAGTATTTAAGGAGTTTATTTTGAGCTTGAACTTAAAGTTATTAACATGGAAAAAGTAGATCCCAATCCCATCTTATTGGGATAGTCATTTTGTTTTCAAGAAATATTTAGTGTAGATTTTAAGTATAACATGATGAGAGTGATTGTTCTACTAGATCCTCCACAAGGGATTGTGTATCTAGAACTTGTTCATTTGGAAGAGAAAGATCTCAAATATTCATGTATTGAATCACTTAAAACACATATAATGCATTCAAGCATGCACCTACATAGATCATGGGATGGGAAAGTTCCTTAGAGTTAAATTCTAAATTTTCCACAAAGATATGACTTGCTAATGAGAAATACTTGGTAAGGGAAGCTTGACATACTATAAAAAATACACCCTAACACATTACCATCCAAAAGGTTTTCTTAAGTGCATCCCTTCCTTAGAAGTTTCATAAATGGGTGCACAAGGTCAACATTATAGTGTTAACCAAGCATATGTATTTTATGCTTCTCAAATACACTAGAATGACTATATAATGGGTCCCTCTCAATATGACATCTAGTGCACATAGATGTTTTTGAATTCAAAAAACATATAGCCAACCAACACAATGATCCCTCATAGTAATTATCTAGACCAATATTTACCTACTCATCATCACCCAAGATACACATCATTAGCACTAGGTATTGAATGATGGTCACCACTTGAATTTGAAAGGAAAACACTCTCAGTCAATGTGTGTGCAATATTAATCCTTTGATCCCATTCCCTATGTTGCATTCAATGAATTTGTGACATATTATTTCATGGTTTCACCACTTTCATAATTTGGATAGATATACATTTTTCCTTTGCATTTCCACTTATAAGAGTTTTCTATAACTTGTCTGTAGTGTAACATAACTCTTAAAATTTATGAAATTCAATATATTTTATATACATTGTTTAGTTCAAGAAGGATGATCCTACTTTATGCATTATCAATAAATCTCTGAGCATATGGAACTATGCTCATTTTCTATTGAGATAAGGAAATAAACAAAAGAAGTGATTTACAAGAAAGGAAATAAAACCAAGTATATAATAGAACATGCATGAAATAAGTAGAAATAAAGAAATATATGTTGTGGAGGAAAGGCCACAAATGAAACTAATTCTACATGTGAGGAAAATCACAGTATTATAGTTCAACAAAAAAGTTTGGATTCTAAGATGATAAGGATGACAAGGTGTATGCCAGAGTATAACTATTTGAAATGTGATGGAAGATGGAAACAAACATTTTAAAATTTTGAAAATCCACTCAATGGTATATGGGTGTCACCAAGAGAGATGGTTGAGGTGAATCAAGGATCCAATTATCAAGGTTGGATATGTGCATTTAATATCACAAGGTGTTGGAAGTGTCCATAAAAGATTCAATATTTCCTTTACAAAATAAAGAAAATACCAATATTAGAGAATAATGTATACCCTACTCATAATATATCTTAGAAGAATTCCTCATATCTACATGTCATCACAAAGATAGCTAAGTAAAGAATAACACCATGGTGATAGAAAACCCATGCAAGCACCTCATTAAGCCCAGTGGTAACTACCAAATATAGAAATTACAAAAGAAAACATCAACAAACCCAACAATCTAAGAGGAGTTACATTTGAGACCCTAGAGCTCAAGCTCATAAGAGTATCTAACTCAACCCAATGTGTGAAAGGAATATTTAGGGAATATTATAATATTCTATGGGGACTAATGCTATTTCTCTATCTTGGTAGATGAATGCACAACTCAAGGATTGGCATATGATGCAATGAGGCCCAATGTTATTAAATGACATGAATGAAACATGTTGGAATTTTTTGAATAAATTTAGCATTCTTTAGATTAGGAAGCTACCATTTTTGACAAGGAAAATAAGTTGGTTTTATCTATGGTTAGCCATTTCCACCATAATATTTTATAAATATGGGAGGATTCACAAATAATCATAAACTTGAAAATAAATATTTTTAGCTTACAAGCTCTTAAAATTTAATAAGGTGCAAAAACCTAAAAAGGATTCCTGCAATTAATTGTCCCAATTTATGGACAACTTACTAAAAGGGGATAGTGTATAACAAGTGGTGCACAGTAATTGAGGAATGCATGGTTTAATGGTGGAGATTATGGTAGACCCCAATGTATGAGTTGTGTGTACACATATATTAGATTAAGGATCTAACATATATTGACTATCAAATCACCCATCATCGTGCTAAGTGTGGCTACTACACTTTGACAAAAAAAAGTGAAGGAGGTTTCACTTTACTATAATGAGGGTACTTCTATTTTGGTTCTTTACTTATTCTACATGTTTTACACTATTATGATCTCATCATTCAAGAGGAGAGAAAATAAAATATAATTCCCTCTAGGAAATATAACCACCTCATGTATACATCCCAAGATTTTTCTTAAGTGGTTAACATGCAAATTCCATGTCGATATGGCCCAAGGCCTTGGAATTAGAATACAAAGACCAATGGTGATTGCACCCAAAGGTATTACACCATTTCTCAATGGCTAGGTTCAATTTTTTTAGGCACTTCACTATGGTCCACTTTAAGGATATCAAATCCAACCACGAGGCTAATAATTTTCCTTGTGGGATCACCGTGGAGCATGTGTTGAGGAAAAAATATATTAACTACTATTAGGAGTGTATAATTAGATTATATGCATGCCCACAATTATGTTTCACATACAAGTGAAGCAAGAAAAGTATTTAGAGGATATAAATGATGATTCCATAAGGACAACATTAGCAACTCCCAAGAAGAAGGATGTGCCTCTATCAAATGAAATAATGTACAGGGTGACTAAGTCTCCCTTACAACAAATGAAATAATATTACATAATAGGAATTGATATTAGGGAAATATGACAAGAGAAATAAACCCTAGTTCAATGGGTACCTCTATTTTCTCCAACAAAGATGCCAAGTGAACATTCACTTATAAGCTTGTTGTGAAATAATAGGAGGTTGTTGTTCCAAATAATTTTCACTATCTCCACATTCCTCAACAAGTAAAGGACCATGAATATTAGGAAAAATACATAGACAAAGGCCAAAAACCACACAACAAAAAGCACTACCTAGTGTGCTTACTTAGAATCCATATATTGTAATACATCAACACATAGGATCTACCATAACTTAGGATGAAGTGATCTACCTAAAGGATATGCACATGATAAAAATGTTTCTATGGAATATAAGGAATTAATAGAAATTTCTAGATGCATATTAGTGATACTCTTCTAATTAATGTTCCAAACCTAGGAGTAACATTGGTGAGCAAGGTTGATAGGTCATAGAAGGTAATGTATATGCATGATAATTAGTTGGATAATGGTGACTTAACATGAATACAAATTCATGATATTATAGATTTAATAAAAATAATCAGTAGGCTATGCCTTGATATAGATGGTTGAAAAACCCAACTTAAGCAATAAGTAATAGAGATGAAGTTGAAATGGAACTAGCTTTAGAAAAAGTGGATTAAAAAGTTATCCTTAATTAGGTAAATTCTTGAATAATTATATAGATAGGAAATATTCACATTATATATCTTATTTGCACACCATTGAATCAATAACATAGTCTTGTGAGGAAATCACATGCAACATATGATAGATGCTAGACAACTTGATGTGCTAAAACATGAAATCATCCACAAGTAATTGGTGGGATTAAAAAAGATTTTGGAGAGGCATTTAAGTGAATTAAAATAATTGATTAAACCTTTGCTTATCCCATTGCTCACACAAAAGAGTTGCAACACTAATAACAAAAGTTGGATGAGAATGATCATCAGATTGTATAAGAAAATACCATTGAGGTATGGGTAGCAATATTGAAAAGGAGAGAAGTATAAAAGAGGAAAATTAGAAGCAATAGGTTGTAGAAGGGCACAAAAAGCGATAGTAAAATAAGGATAAATGAAATTAGAGGAGTTGCGATAGAAGTGAGAATATAAACAATTGGTCAAGGCCAATGAAATCTTTGATAACCTTTAGGGGCAACTACAGAAGGTATAATTATGTAAAATATTCTAAACTCGTTAAATCTATGCATACATTATTAAAAGCATCTAGAAATTGGTTTATTTGGTTAATAGTGTTCCTACTTCCTATAAATAATGAGTACAACAAGATTAAATCTTAATTGCACCACGTGGATATCACATATGCCCAATGGGAGAATATTAGTTAGTATAATTATGAGGTATTGCAAAAATTGATTATTACACAACAATAAAAAGCAAGAGTATGGAAACAATTAATGTTCACTAGAGATCAAGCAATGAGCTAGACAAGAGGTTGTATTAGGATCCTATTTTCTTGGGATTATTTATCCTATATCTTTTAATATTTAAGTGTTTTGAGGGTATAACACATGGTTGCACTAGATAATGTTGGTTCTATATTATAAATATTTTGTATTTGCACCATAGACTGCACCTATCCATAAATAGGAATACATGTCTAACTAGTTTAGGTAGTGTTAGGGGTCATGCACTTCTATATACCATTGATATTATAAAGATGACATGAATGAGCATGAACATATAGATAGTGACTAATGAGAATGAGATATGGAATAAAAAGAGAAATATATGTAAATGGAAATATATGTATATACAAGAAATATTGATCAATAGAAGAGATGCTTATGCTTTCTATGTAACTTATGTGTATGGGTATATAATGTTCATGTATGTGTATATTTGTACCTTAGTAGAGGGTACATGAATTAATGTGATTAGGGTGAAATAGAGGAATATTCCAATGTCTTAATAGTTTAAGTTCTTATCTGTTGGTCCTTATAATGCAATTGGATTGTGGCATAGAATTGAGAATAGTGATTGTGATCATGATGTACATGTGGATAAGCAATATATTTCTATAATCACACAAATTATTTTTCAAGAGCTTAATAATGCTACATCTCCTACATTTTTGGTTGATTATTTACATATTTTTATCCCCAACACACCATTTCATTAATATATTCTTCAAATATCTGGGTCTAAGTTTACTCCATCTAGATTTTTGCATAGTGCATCTTCTCCTCCTACCGAACCCTTTTCTACCATTTTCACTTTTCTTATGCCTTCTCATACACCTTTTAGCATGATTCCCACATCTTGTGTTATTTACTTTCATGCTCATACTAGTGTTTCATCTCCATCCTATTGTGTTATACCTTCTAGTCCACTAGTGTTATTCATATATCTCATCATATTAGTGTCATACCTCCATTTTTTTGTATAGTGGTTCTGCCCATTCTTCCTGTTTTGTTTTTTTAAATATTGCCCCACCTCCTCTCTACACTCCTATTATTTATCATTCTATTTCTATCCCCATGTCTACCCTTGATGTACTATTGAAAAATCTATATTAGGTTGAGTATAAGATTGATTTTATGTTAGAAGTGGATCATCTATAATTGAGTTTACTCCATCACATCCTACTCCTCTTGTACTTGATACATTGACATATCCATTACCAAAGAGCTTTGTGGAACAATTTTTTTTAGTTAAATATTATAGAAAAGGAAAACAAGACACTCATTTATATACTTTTTAAGCTCCATGTTTAGATTTGTTATATGGTGATAAGGTGTTGGCTAGGTCAATTCCATGAACTTTGAGGAACTATGGTTTTGATTGGTTTTCGTATTTATCTCTTGGTTCCATTCATTCCTATGGCTAGTTAGCTACAAGTTTTGTTAGTTATTTTCTTGTGAATTCAAGTTTAAATACCATGATTTCATATTTATTTGAGTCTACAAAAGGATTTGATGAGAGGATTAATAATTACCATAATTTCACATTTATTTGAGTCTACAAAAGGATCTGATGAGATGCTTAATAATTATGTTAAAAATATTTATGCATTGTGAGTTAAAATGAGACATTACCTATTTGATGATGAGGTATA
>VDFB02352362.1:0-42281 GCA_007258455.2 Sequoia sempervirens | reverse complement strand
AATTTCCTTTCTCTTATTAGGGGAGAAAGCCATCACAGAGTCTGACCTGGTCAAAAACTTAGGAGCTTCTCCACTCTTCATAACCACATTCCAAATTTTGTCAATTTTCTCTTCAAGGGATAAAATTCTTCCCTCCATACTTTGCTTCAGATTGACGGTTTGCTTTGCCATAGTATTAGCAATAGTATTGAGACCAGCGATTAAATTATCAATTTGGTTTTGGATCGAAGGGTCCTCAGCCTTGCAAGCAATACTTCTAATACAAACATTAGTCCTAT
This sequence comes from Sequoia sempervirens, assembly GCA_007258455.2. Classification (NCBI taxonomy): domain Eukaryota; kingdom Viridiplantae; phylum Streptophyta; class Pinopsida; order Cupressales; family Cupressaceae; genus Sequoia; species Sequoia sempervirens. The sequence continues at coordinate 42,003 of VDFB02352362.1, read as the reverse complement.
TGATCTCATGAAAGAACCATTTAAACAATTTAAAAAGCACATTAGCATTGTCATAGGCCAAACACAACACATCAAAAAGATCCTCCCTATCAAAATTTTCAATGTGATTTCCCACAACAACATCCTCTTCAAAATAACTCTCATGAACCTTATCATCAAAAGCATCCTTACCTTTACCAGCAGTGATAGGATACTTCATCCTATGAATGGATTGGCAATTTGCTCTGCAGCAGCCATCCTCTTCTAAATCCTCTATGCATCCACTTTCATAGCTCCCGCAACTTGTTCACCACCCATAGCTCTAACCTTCTCCTACTTTGGCAACCCAATATAGTGCTCACAACATCCTCACCATGGAAGCCACTAGCCACAGAGAGAGGGACATTCTTCTCCAGGTGTTGACTAGGTTTCAAAACCCTTCTCTTCTGACTTCCCTCCTCAAGTTCTTGCACACGTATAGATGTAGGGGGAGGAGAAGAAGCTTCCCCATAAAGATCATTTTTGTCTTTTCCCCCCTTAGAAGGAACAATCAGCTCCACATCATCATTGCAAGTCATGTAACCTACTTCCTCATCTAATTTCCTTTTCCCAGATTTACCCTGAACAAGGGATATGGGGCCCTCCTCCAAAGAGGCATATGAATTTGGAACATAGTCAACATCATCATCCCTATCCAACTTAGAATCTTTATTTAAAATAAGCTTCCTCTTCCTCAGTTTCTTAGCAGAAATATCCTTTGGAGTAACTAGAGTTTTTTGGACATCATGAGCTTTAACATGTTCATAAATCAAAAGAATCAACCTCGAATGCAGGATGTGGTTTTTGGGATTCTTCTTATGCTCTTTAATCCCACAGCCCATTGACACCAACAAATAATAGGGAAATGACACCCATTTCTTGTGCCTAAAATGGTTAAGCAACAGAAAACGATAATTGTTAATGGTTGTGTACCTTCCTTCCAAGGTTACATACCTCATGATTTCTTCAACAACATCCCACCAAAGAGCTTTCAAGGAATTCCTTAGATACCCACCACTCTTTGTAGGCTTCAAGTCATCACTCTCATTCTTCTTAAAGAAGAGGAACATTGCATCCAATGATTCTTTCTTATCCCTATACACATTCATACCCTTAATCACTAGGCCAGTAATCTAGGCTATGAATTCCTCATCCACCACAATTTCCCTACCACCCAAATTCAGGGTTCTCCCTTTCCACCCTTTCTCAACCAATTAAGTAACCTAAGTATTATTGTCATGTAAATTCTCCATGAAGGGAGTTAGACCACTAATATTGTTATCCATATATGGTTGTTGCAATTTAAATTTATAAATTAATAAAAATATTATAAAATATTTTTTTATAGTATCAAACCTTTATATAATTTTTAACTAAATGAGAAATCATATATTGGAACTATCAAGACTATCCAAAATGCTCCAAAATAGTTGAATAATATATTAAAGTTTTTAGTTGATCACACTTCTATTTTTTAAAGCATTAATTAACAGTAGAGAATCACCTTCAATTTGAATATTATTGAATTTTAATATTTTCATTAGAAAACTTGTATGTTGGAGAGAACAAAATCAACTTGTAAGATCTAAGGAATTTCACAAAAAACAATATCTATGATTTAATTTATTACTATTTTTTAAAAGGTAATGGAACACATGTAAACTTATTAATATAGAAATATGAGTTACACAAAAGAGTAGAATTATTAGTAGAATGTAACCATAGCTCACTAAGAGAAAAATAAAGTTACATACGAAGGTACGTCAAAACCAAAAGGAAAAGGAAAAAATTATCTCTCAAACAAGATTATCAACCATTAAGTACTACTAAGAGAACTTGAAACCCCATCTGCAAGTAGCTATGGAGGATCATGAACTAGAGTAGAAGCAACAACATCACAAGGAGACGAGGTAGAGATGTGATGGTGTTAAAACTTGATGGTGCAAGATAACTCAAAAATCCTTGATGAAAAACTAGAATCCAACTAAGACTATGAGACTTGAGAGAATTCTTTAACATGAGACCATGATTTTAAGAGGCTTTATTGTATTTCATGAAAAACACAAGCCAAGGTAGGAACCTCCTCAAGTTTTTTTGAAGGAGAACACATCCCAAATTGAATCAAACCTTATTGACATGTTGTAGTCAAAATTTTCTTGAAAAAAAAGTTGATGAGAAGAAGCTAATCTTAAAAGATTAAAAAACCAAGCAATTTCAAAAACTCAAGATTTTGAACCAAATTTATAATATTGAAAATAAAACAAGCAAAAAACTTTAAGTACAACAACACCCTATTGTATTCTTGAAGGATATAATCTCCAATCACCATTTAAATATCCCTTACAACCTTGAACAATTAAAATTTAAACATGTCCACTAGCTTGACAAAATAATATAATTCAACTACATACAGCTCCAAATTATGTGGCAAGAGATAAATCCTATTGTTCTTATGAAACATATCCATCGTAACAACCATTCTAGAGATACGTGAGAATTATATATGACATAACCAAGAATAGTTTTAAAAATATCAAATAAATATGAATACATATATATATATTTTAAATTCCTCACTCATAATGAATCTTAAATAAAATAGATGGCTAAAGGCCTAAATGCTATGAAAACATAGTAGTGACAATGTAGAGTAATAAAAGAAGGCAATAATATATGAATTAGCATTAATATATGAATTAGCATTAAGTCTAAGTAAATATGAGTTACCATGTAAGAACTCATTACAACATGCCTAAGGCATGAAATAACCACAAAGATAGAACACTAAAAATAAGCATATCTTACAACCATATAATCAAACCATTAGAAATAAGATCCATATAAGGTAACTTAATAATGATTGAAGAAATGCATTTTTAAGTCTTCAATCAATTTTTTCTTGAAAGCTTGATTTTCATTTACTAGAGGAAATAAAATCATTTGATTATTCTAATTGATTAATAGCCAAGTTTGTCCAAAAAAAATAACAACCTTATTTTCCTCCCTTTAATAGTTCCCAATTTTAAAAAAATCAAGACTGTCCAAAATGCTCCAAACTAGTTGACTAATACATTAAAGTTTTAGTTGATCATACTTCTATATTTTAAACAATTAATTAGCAACAAAGAATAAACTTTAATTTAAATATTATTGAAGTTTCATATTTTTTCCATTTGAAGACTTGTATGCTAGAGGAACCAAGATCAAATTGTAAGATCGCAGAACTTTCAAAAATAATAATTTGCACACATACAATATTATCACATAATTTAATAAAATTTACAAAGAAACCTTGCATATAAATGAAGGGATGAGGAGGTGAAAAATTATTGGAATTTTAACTTTAAAGGGTATGATGAAGTGTTGGAAGTTTATGAATCATATTTGAAAATATTACTTTCTAGAAACTTATATTCAACTAATGTATGAAGGCAATGGAAAACTTAATTCCAACCCTCACAAAATATATTTTCCCCACAAATAATTCCACACACACAAAAAATGTTTGCTGCAATAACAATCAGGAAAATGGTATTTCAATTTTCAATGCATACAATATTTAACTCATTTGCAAGCAAAAACAATTACAAACAATCCATAGAGGGATTGTGGGCTATTACATGCCTTTCACACACATTTGAAACTCAAAAAGAAACACACATAATTGTTGCAACAACATTATTTGCTACACATTCCTCAACCCTGCAATCCAAACACACAACTTCAACAATCTATCAATCTTCATAGTCTTTAGCTTCTACTGGCAATTCCATTCATTCTATTGAATCTCTTTGCAACTCTTCAGCCTATAACTTCTTGCTAGAAAACCTCTACAGGAGGTCTCACACCCAAGTAGAATCCTTTATATATATATATATATATATAATTTTTTATCCTGAAGACCTCTAAACGAAAATATCAGTTTTCCTTTTGTTTGTTTTCCCCAAAATGCACCTGGAATGCAATGTCTTTCATTTCCTTGAATTTGCATTGAATTTCATTCCAATTCAAAAATACAATGCCCCACCTTATGGCTGCCCAATCACAAAAAATTTACACCAAAAATTATTAATTAAGACTCCTATTATCAGCTAGGCCAAGAATGTGCTTTTTATTCCAACATTAATTTCACTAATGAAAGCAAAAAACTGCTCTTTTCCATTTTTGGGCGTCCACCTTTAGGTTCCTATTTTTTAGGAGTTCAGAAAAAAATTAAAATGGGAGTTAAAAATTAAGTTAATGGCTCCTAAAAACCTACACCATGTTCTACTTTTTCTACTTTTTTTTGCTTTTCCTGCTTTTTCAGTTTTAAATCATAATTTCCATGATTCTCCTTCACCAAATTGCCCCCAAATTGAAAACCAAATTTAGATTCAATTTTCCCACATTATAATATAATTATTCCCACACCAAAATATGAATTTCAATATTCAAACATGAAATTCAACACACCAAAATTGCAAAAATTCAAAAATGACACCTTTAAATTGACACAAAATTGCACTGAGCCATGGATGCTCCTGCATCAAGCACCCACTGTAGAAAGAAATGTTTCATGATTTTCATTTAGAAACATTTGTATACTTTATTTCTATCTTGTAAATTCCTCATTTCCTTATTCACAAAAATATTTCTATTCACCACTTTCTGCAAACTTACAACATTACCATGCTTCATCCTTCTTCTACTACCCATCATGTAATTCAAAGCATCAAATCTATTGTCCTGCCAATATACTTCATCAAAATTAGAACTAACAATTAAAATTATACCTTCTCCTTCATAATTTTTTTTTATTGTTTGCCTCATTCACTGTCCCACCTTTTCCACCTCTTTTAGCTATGTTTCCTTCATGAAATTCCACTATTTCAATGCCTTATGAAAGGCATGATATTGCTGCAACTTATTTTCCTTCGCTCAAAACAATGTTAGTACTATCATCAAAAGACTTAATTTCCATATTACTTGAAAAGTAATCATGATTACTAATCAAAACATTTTCACCTCCACCATTCTCAAAGAAGGATTTCTCATAAAACTCTTCATTATCTATTCCTTCACTCTCTTTCTCATCAAAGGAAACAAATAAATCAAATTTTACCTTACCCTTTGCTTCTACCTTCATTCCACTTGAGATCTTTTCCTCAATCTGAGTCAACAATTCACCTTTCTCATCTTCTTCACAGTTAGTATTATCAAAGCCAATATATTCATGATTCATACCATCAAAAATTTTGATTTCATCAACCAAAAAAGACCTTGCATTGCTACAAACCTTACCCATTTTTTCTTTCAATGGCTTCAATTTTCACTTCACTCCATCCTTCATCAACATGTATGTGTTGGCATAACCATCGTGCATCACCTTCCTGCCAAACTACCAAGGTCTTCCTAGAAGAATATGAAAAGCATCCATTGGGATAATATCACATAAAACTTCATCATAATAGCCTCCTATCTTAAATTTTACCTCACATTGTTTGTTGATCAAAAGCTTCTTGTCATCTTGTACCCATGCTATAAGATATGGATTCAGGTGCTTCTTCCTTTCTAGCTGCAATTTTATTACCATTTCATCAAACACTAGATTCTTTGCGCTTCCACTATCAATAATGACATTTCATGCCTTTCCCTCACACTTGCATCTTGTCCTAAACAAACTTCCTTTGAATGGATTTATCATCTTCTTTTAACATTGTTCCCCTAGACATTAAAGTTTCACCATCTTCCACTTCTTTAGAATATGATGATCTTGCATCTTCTCTATTCACATTTTTTGTCCTATTTTTATTTTCAATCCTTCTTCTTGGTATTTCCTCTTCATGAGGACACTAATATAATTTGTGCCCATCTTCTTCACACTTGAGACAAGTTAATTTATAATTTCCTCTTCCAAATCCTCTAACCGATCTTCCTCTTCCTCTGAAACCTTGATCATAGGTATGATTTGAACTCTCACCTCTTTCTTCCTTGCTGCCCATAGTGTCTCCAATCTGATTTTTATCCTCATATTGCTACACATTAATTTTACCCTTCCCTCCTTGCTTTTTTTCAAACCTCCTATTCATTCTTCTATTTTTAATGTTATTTGATAAGCATCCTCCATTGTCACAATTCCAACAAGTGTCATTTCTTTCTGAATGCTCAGTCTCAACCCATTTATGTATATTGCAACCTTCTCTTTGGTCACCTTGGAATGTCCAATTCTAATAAGAATTCTATGGAATCATTCCATATATTCTTTCACACTCTTGTTTCCCTATCTCAAACCTTGCATTTTCTTGAGTAGGTCCCATTCATAATCTACAGGAATAAATTGTCTTTTAAGTTTCTCCACCATTTTATCTCATTTGTTAATCATTTATTTTCCTCTTCTTCTCATTTCTAATTGAATCTCTCTCCACCATATGGAGGCATGTCCTTTAAACCTTGTTTTTGCATATCTTACTTTGTATATATCCTTTATCTCTTCAAATTTGAAATACTCCTCCATCTCATTCATCCAATCTATTAATTCTTTTGGGTTTAAACTCCCATTGAATGCAGGCACATCCATTTTTGGTCTCTTCCCTATTTTTGTTAAAGCTTTCAGCAATGGGTTATTTGCAATTGCTGCAATTTCTTCTCTTTGCTCAGTATCTAAAATAGCATTCTCTATACTTTCATCTTCATCTTCATCTTCACTTCTCAGGTCTCTATTTCTTGCAAATCCTCTCCTTATCTCATTTTGCAAAGTTTCAACCTGCCTTATCAAGGCTCTAAATTCATCATTTCTAACTAAATGATTTGCTCCTCTTCTACCTCTTCCTCTTCCTCTTCCTCTAGCAAACATGGTTGCACACCCACAACACACAGACATGGGTGCAAGTTGCTTCTCTTCGGCAGTCTAGTCACACACTCAAAATCAACCTGGCTTTGATACCATTAATGTATGAAGGCAATGGAAAGCTTAATTCCAGCCCTCACAAAATATATTTTCCCCACAAATAATTCCACACACACATAAAATATTTTCTACAATAACAATCTAGAAAATGGTATTTCAATTTGCAATGCATAAAATATTTAACTCATTTGCAAGAAAAAACAATTACAAACAATCCATAGAGGGATTGTGAGTTGTTACATTCCTTTCACACACATTTAAAAATAAAAAAGAAACACACATAAGTGCTGAAACAACATTATTTTTTGTACATTTCTCAACCCTGTAATCCAAACACACAACCTCAACAATCTATCAATCTTCACAGTCTTCAACTTATATCGGTGATTCCATTCATTCTATTGAATCTCTCTGCAACTCTCCAGCCTATAACTTCTTGCTGTAAAACCTCTACAGGAGGTCTCACACCTAGGTAAAATCCTTTTCTCTTCTTTTTTTTTTCTTTTCTAGGGACCCCCCAAATGAAAATCTTAGTTTTCCTTTTGTTTGTTTTCCCCAAAATGCACCTGGACTGCAATGTCTTTCATTTCCTTGAATTTGCATTGAATTTCATTCCAATTAAAAAATACAATGCCTCACCTTCATGGCTGCCCAATCACAACAAATTTACACCAAAAATATGAAAAATCATTAATTAAAACTCCTATTATCAGTTGGGCCAAGAATGTGCCTTTTATTCCAACATTAATTTCACCAATGAAAGCAAAAAATTACTTTTTTCATTCTTGGGTGTCCACCTCTGGGTTCCTATTTTCTAGGAGCTGAGAAAATTTAAAATTAAAGTTACAAATGAATTTAATGGCTCCTAAAAACCCACACCATGTTCTACTTTTTCATGGTTTTTCTGCTTTTTTGCTTTTCCTGCTTTTTTAGTTTTAAATCATAATTTCCATGATTCTCCTTCACCAAATTGCCCCCAAATTTAAAACCAAATTTAAATTCAATTTTCCCACATCACAAGATAATTATTTCCACACCAAAATATGAATTTCAATATTCAAACATGAAATTCAACACACCAAAATTGCAAAAATTCAAAAATGACACCTTTAAGTTCACACATGATTGCACTAATCCATGGATGCTTCTGCATCATCAACTATTTTCATGTGTGCTCAAAGATGTAAATATATTGAGATATAAAAAAAAATATGATAGGCTCAATCAATATTTTCATAAAAATATTTTATAATTCTAAATCATGTAAGGGATTGGGTAATTTAGAGCACATGGAACAAAATGTAATAACATAATCATTAATGTGCTCATTAAGCCCTTTGATAAAGTCAAACACATAAAAATATCTTTAAGGCCCAATAATTTTGGGAAACAAATGGATGAATCTATGATGAGGCTTTAAAATAAAAAGGAGGTTGGATATAAGGAGGGGTGTGATGATGAATAAAATGAGGTATGAGAATAGATGAAGATATTAAAGGGTCAGTACAAATGTGGGGAATGGGGAAAGGAATTGGAAGTAGATATGGTGTAAGTAGGAATGATAATAGGAGCAATGAATGCAGTAGGGGTAATAAAAATGGTAGAAGTTATGGAAGTTTTAGGTGAAATGGTAATGGTTTGAGAATAAGCAGAGGTGGATGTGATAAATTACATATGAGATTTCAATATAGTGAGAGATCCTATAGTTCCTTGGAGGATTCATATGTCCTTGTATAAGAATTTTAATAGCATTAGCTAGATTTGAAATTTCTTGTGAAAATTCTTGCTAAGCCACATATTCCTCATGAGCATAAGAATTAATTTCATTCTAATTAATAGGAGGAAAAAAATACATTTATGTAAACATCACGAGGAATATTATATTTAATGGCTCAATCCATGTGAGGATTTAATGTGCACTCCTTTACAAAGGGAGATGAGGTGGAAGATACTTTGGCATAAAATTAATACTTCAACCCATAAAGGATAAAATGAGGTTGGGTGATCTAAAAGAATGATAAAAATCAAAATATATATCAACATAATCAAATTTAAAATAAGTATGTAATGCAACCCTAAAAACTAACACAAGGGTGGGTAAGATAGGGAATAAGATCAAGAAATTATAATTAAATTCCCTAAAAAAGTACCTAGATTTAATGATCACACAAAATTACATTAAAAAATTAAGTAAATCTAATATTAAAGGTGATCATTAAAAAATCATATTTTAAACCTATAAAATCCCTAGTTGTTAACTTATTGATTTATAATGTTGTCTTGTCTTTATATGAGGTTGGAGTTGTAAGCCTTTTCTAATGGTTAGATATTCTTGACATCAAGGTTATTGCATGATTATACATTTAGTGTGATAGAATAATTAATTAGAATATTTAATATCCAAGATTTATTCTATAACATATTTGCAGAGGTATATTTTAGTTAATGATGTTCAAGTGTGTGTTAATGGAGAAACGTGGAACTAGATTTAGTGTGTGAAGTGAGAGAAAATTTACTCCTAGTTCATAAAATGATATTCATTACTCACTAATTTATGAAATTATAATTTGATTATTTGTGTGTTGAATATTGTAATCATTAAGGTTTTTTTGGGGGGAAATAAATTTTTATTCAAGAACTCTTAAAAATGTACATAAGACAAGGATTTACAAATGGGAATTGCCACAATAAAATACAACATAAGAAGAATTGATAGGGAGGCTGCAGGAAGCAATCACAGATTCTTGCGCGAAGCTGCAGGAATCAATCACACTGTTTTCAGGTGCTGCAGGAAGCAATCACAGATTCTTGCACTAGGTCTTGTCATAGACCTCCTTGGTGAAATTTTTGTTCCACCCTAACCTATAGGAACTCTACCTTGTCTAAGTTACCCTGGTTCTCCTGCCAACCTCACTATCTTGTCAAGTTTGCAACTACCAAGACAAATCTTGGTGCCATGACTCCTTTCTTCCTTAGCCTTTTATGCATCCAAAAGACTAATCATCCCTCAATACATGAATAGATCTTGCAGGGGTGAGGGAATGTTTTCCAAAACTCCAAAACAACCTCCTAGGGTTCTTGAAATTTCACTTAGACTCCATCTTACCAACACTTGCATGAAGCCTATTCCATAGGTTTGGCCCTTGAGCCATTGTTTGGTCTTTGAACAAGGGTAAATTGATTTTCCCTCCTAAACCAACCAAAGAAATGTGGTTCTTGGCTTAGGAAATGTGTTTCCCTTGTCTACACCTTCAAGATTTCTAGGGTCTTGGCTCTGTCCAGGCCGTACTTTGCCCTCATGCAAACTCTGCCCAGAAAACTAGGGTTTCTAACTGTTCAAAACCAGTTTTAGGACTGGTGAAAAGTTATCCTCCTAAATGGATTGCTGGGCTCTCCTCCTTGGTACCATATGTGGCCAAGACCTTCCCCTAAATTCTCCAAAAATATTTTTTTGAAAATATTTTCTCCACTGCAAGAAATCTACGTTGTTCTGCAGCCTTTCCTAGTTGGGCTCTCACTGGCTCGCCTAGGGCAAGGCTTTTCTCATAACTCCTGCAACCAAAGAAAACCTAACACCTACCACTAAAATATGTACATATATGGAGCCTGACCATGTTCCCAACAATTCCATACTTCCTGGTACGGAGGGAATGCAGCCTAGAACTCCATTTTTACACAGTTCCAGTCAAAACAGCAAATAAGGGAAAAACACAGAATTTACAAAAAATGGATGAAAGCGATGGAAAAAGCTATCAAATGTGCCAAAAAAAACCTTCTATAGGCCTCTCTACATGCTAAACAAACCTACAAAATGCCTCTTTTAATTCATTTAGCTGTTGTCACGCAAACAAGAATAGAAAAATAGAAAAATAAGACAAGAACATTGTTTTCTTTAATTTCTGGAAAAACAGTCCGTACAAAGAACTTATGACACACCAAATAGGTCGTGGAATGCCTTAAATATGCCTCCCCAACAATTTAGGTTCTTGGGTCGAGGCTTAAATGACCTAAAAATGCCTTTTTGTAAAACCTGTTGTGTTTTCAGACATTTAACAATTTTTGCCAACCTAGCAATATGATGTAAAATTATTTAAAACTTGTCACCTTCTTTCCCAAAGTTCAAAAACACCCTAAGCACCTAAAATAATGGCCAAAATGACCTTATGATAGCACAATAAAATTAAAGAACTCAAAAACAAAATAGTCCTTTGCCAGGTGCTCCTGCACCATGAATCTAGTAAGGGATTCTATAGAAACACCAAACAGTACACATTAATACCAAAAATATTCTTCCCTCCTGATCCCAAACAACTAAAGTTACCTTCCTTGATCTTCATGAATTAGCTTGGTTATCAGCTAATATTTATCATAATCTAAATCACCCCAATCTACAACATTCTATTAGTGATTCCCTTAAGATGTCCATTTGGATAAACACTTAGAAACCTGATTCCATTCTCTAGGAATATGCATAAAATTGGTTACCTCAAAATGTCAAGCCAAGTGTAGAATATGCTTCACAACTAGAACCAATCTCTAAGAAGCATCATGAAAATTCCTTTTATTCAACGAGGAAACAAGAATCATCGAATATGTCTCACACAAGAATTTTCTCTAGCCCATAGCTTTGGATCTTTCCAAATATTTAAGGATCATCCAATCTTCCATTTTATTATTAGAGTGTGAAACCATGCAAGAAGAGAAAATAAAATGAACCTTCCATTCACTATCATGACCAACATCACCAATTCTAGCCACACTTGGATTATTTTTAGAGGAGCCATCGATGTTAACTTTAAAGAAACCACAAGGAGATAATGATCATTTAGATTTGTTCACTTTATTAGAAACTTGAACCCTATTACTAAATTTGATCTAAGTAGGAGGAGAAATAGAAAGCTCCAAAATTTTAACCAAGTTCAAAATAGAAGAAGTGGGAGATTCATTCATAGAGAATTTTTCCTTAATCATTTCTTTAATCATATTTTTTATTTTAAACCAAACATGTAAGACATTCTTCCAACTCTCTTGAAATATTCTCCAATTAATCCCCAACCAAAATTTCCAAAATATAAATGAAGGCCCAATGTCCCACATAGCTAGAAGAAATGAGGCTAAGGTAGAAGGGTGACCCAAATTAATCCAAAATTTCGACAAGGTGGTAGCATGAATGTGTGGTATTCTCTAAAGCTTCTACCACAAGTTCCAAATTTCTTTAGAGAAGGGGTGTTGAAATAAAATATTACTTATTCATTCTTCATTATTTCCACAAAGAAAATAAATATAATGCCCTTGGAAATATCTTTTCCTAATATTGTCCCAATTAATACATTTATTCTGGCTTAAAATCCAAAGAAATAAATTATGTTTGGGCCACCAAACTTATTCCAAATTTTTCTCCACTAGAGTAAATTTGCATTCCCTTGTCTCTCCATGTTCACATATTGATACCCAAGAGAAACTAAATAAAATTCTTTATTCATTACACCAAACAAGGACATATGAATCCTCCAAGGAACTATAGGATCTCTCAGCCAAAATTTATGTTGAAGTGTCTTGGTCCTCTTAAGAACCCCCTCCTGACCAACTCTAATATTCCTTCCACCTATAAACTAAGGATCTTCCCAAGGAAATATGGTACTTGAAATCAGAAACCTTGGACTACTCTACTTCTAGAAAAAAATTCATGCATAGGTTGAAGCTATATAAAGGATGAGAGGATAGGAGGATGGTTATCCCATGATTAATACAAAAATTATCATTATTACCCTAGTTAAATATCTAAAAAAATTATTTCTTAGTTTTTGTGTTATAGAAAAGTTGCATTTTCATATTAGGTCACATAGTTTCATCAAATTAATAAAATAAAATCAATTTCAATCAATTTATAAGGCATTAAAGCATTATATTTGAGGTTGATTGACTTACCTTTAAGGTTGGAAGTCGGTCTAATCTACTTGTCGATTTGTATCCTAATGTTCTTTGAAAAAGGATTGATGTTAGTCATTGATGCATTAGACCTAGGATCCATTTTTCATCAAAATAGGTCTTAATTCACAAGACTCCATTTTTGGGTCTCCAATTTACTAGCACATAAGAACTTTCTACAGAGAGCATCAAACTCCTTAAAAAAAATCTTAGGAGCCACCAAAATTGAAAGTCTATATAGAGGAAAGGATTATAGGATAGATTTTAATAGAATAAACCAACTATCAAAAGATAACCATCAAAAATTCGAGTGTCTAACCTTCACCTAAAATATATTCAAAATCTTCTTCCACTATTCTCTTCTAAGGTTTCTAGAAGAAAGAGAAATTCCTAAATAGTCCATAGGTAAAGATCTAATTTGAAAATGAAACATGCCTACAATTCTTTATTAAATAAAATCTAACATGTTGAAGAAGAAGATAATAGATTTTTATTCACTGATTACTTGGCCAAAATTATAAAAATAGATATTGAGAGCTTTTCTAAAATTAGTAGCCTCCTCATTTTTGGCTATCCCCATCAAAATAGTGTTATTCCCAAACTAATGATGAGATTGAGAAATGTCATCCTTAGCCTAATACCAACCCTAAATAAATCTTTGCAATTGATACTTATTTATTAAGAAACCTAATCCATCTTCCATTAAGAGAAAAAAATATGGAGATAATATATCTTCTTGTTGAAGACCCCTAGAAGTTGGAAAGAGAGATGAGGGAATACCATTGATTAAAATATAAAAGTATGAAAATTTCACATAACTCATAACCCACTCATTAGGAAGATAATATTGAGGGCTTATTTTAGTGTAGTTCCTTTGAAGATGACCATATTCATGACATGCATGAAAAAAAAAGGAATTCCTTCATAATCAATCTACCAAATCCAATTCATGCTACCAAGTTTGTTCTCCAAGTATTCAAGAAGTGGGTTATTCAGATTAAATTTGACACAAATGCGAGCAAAAGAATCAAATTCTTGTAAAGGGTTTAATGAAAAGGACCCATAGGTTTCCCAATAATCTCCATAATAAATTATAAAATATCAAGCCTCCAAAATTCCATTGAAATACAAGGCAGTTGAACCCAAACATGAATCTTGGATGATATCTCCTCCATGGGATTAAACCCTACATGCCACCGTTTGATGGATAACCTTGCTTGGTTTTGAAAATAAGGACCTTCTTCAAAAAAGTTATTATGATTTTCCATTTGGGAAAAAACATAAAAATGTATCCATTGGCATCTATAATGATTTCTAAGTTTCCTTATAGAGACCAATTCTCCTTGACCGAGTTGTCCAAAAAAGGACAAAAACTTAAAGACCCATAAACATACAAATAAGGACTTGCTCCAACAGATACAATACATCATCATCAATTATTTTTGGATTGAGGACCAAAATTGGGAAATCTTTTCTTTTCTCCAAACATTCATATTATTTTTTGGGAAAAACATTTAGGAATGAGCAACATTGGATTCCTCGGTTACATGAAATAGAAAGTTGATTGCATTTGTTATGATATTTATTAGAAATAAGTGTAAAATTATAAATATAACATAAAACTTTGAGGATGTTAACTCCAATAGTTAGATCTAATATTATATTAATTCAATATTTGATGATATGATGATATGGGAGAGATTTCTCTTCCTTATTTATAAGCTTAACTACATAGGGACATACCCGTTCATCCTAGTTAAGAGGGATTAGAGTATTAACTAATATTTATGTTAGGGTTAAGCACATTACAAGTGCTTATCCTTATTATACTTAGTAATATATAATGTATACTAAGGAATATATCATATTAGGTTCATAACATTCCCTTACCCTTTTGAAAATTATTTCCCTCATTCTTAAAAACTCTAAAATATTTCATATAAAGCATTCATCATTCCATGTTGCAGCTTCAATTGGAAAATTCTTCCACTTGATTAGGAATTTTGAAGTGGCTCTATTTTGTAATCTGATTTTGTTAATTCCATGAAGTTTTTAATATTTTGTATGAATGCTTTTTCTATAGCATTAGTAGGAAGTTAATGAGAGATTCCACCAAAATATGAATTCTTAATGAGTTTATCCACAAAAAGAAAGATTGCATCAAGATTGTTTGACTTTGATGATATCATAATGAAGTCCATTAATATTTCTACCAAGTGTTGTATTGGAATGCATAATATTTGTAAGAGGCCTAAAGTCTTTATTGTTTCCCTTTTGTTTATTGGGCATATCAAACATTTCACCCCAAATTTTTGGACATTCAATTTAATACTTTCTCAAAAGAAATGTTTATTTATAGGATTATAATATGAAAAATTATTCTATAGTAACTTGTTGGACCCAAAAATCCTTTCTTCTTAGGGTCCATTTTAACACCTTTAAGTGACACTAGATGTCTTGAGTATTCTACTTTTTTCACCCTAAAAACATATTTGGATTTTTTTGCATAGATTTTATTATCTCCTAATTCATTAACAAAAAAAATATGAAATTTGTCTTCATTAACCTATCTAAACCCTCATTTAAATATTTTTCAAATGGATCAAACAATGTATCTTTAACAAAATGTATCATTGTTTCATGTCCTTGTGGAATTCTTTCCTCAATTTTAGGTGGTGGAAAATAAAATGAGTCCTTATATTTTGTATGTGTAGAAATATCCTCTAATCCTAAAGATGACATGGCTTTAATTATGTTTTTATTTTAAGATTTATTTAGGTGGGAGAGTATTTGGTGTGAAAGAAAATTCAATGTTTCAGTTTGGACCAAACTTAGACCACTAAATTAAGGAATATATTATATATCTAAAAATAAATTTCAAAGAACTAACCCTACCTAATTTTTTATAAGATTTCTAAAAAGGTAAATTAAAAAAAAAAAATCTAAAAATTGTAGCTACAGTAAATTAATAAAAATTTTGACCACTAAATTATAAATTTTATTTTATTTCTAATATTAAATTGCAAAGAACTAACACTACCTAATTTTTGATAAGATTTCTAAAAATGTAACTTTATTTTTTATTTTTAAATTACGGCTTATAAAGCAAATTAATGAAAAATTATATGATCTCAATAACTTTTAGAAAACATACCTTCAAAGTCTAAAAATTGTTTTGTGATCTTACTTAATACATACCTCAAAACCTAAAAAAAAATGATCAAAATTTGTATTGGTTTGGAAGTTATGGTGGAAATAAAAATTTGGCCCAAATTATAGCTCTGATACCATTCATTAAGATATTTCTTGGAAATAAGAGTAAAAATCATAAATATAGAAAATCACGTTGAGGGGGATACCTCCAATAATCATATAAAACATTATATGAATTCAATACTTTATGATGATGATATGGTCGAGATTTCTCTTCATTATTTGTAGGCTTAACTACATAGGGACATAACCCTTCATCCTAGTTAATAGGGATTAGTGTATTAACTAATATTTTAGTTAGGTTTAAACATGCCACAAATGCTTATCCTTATTATACTTAGGAATATATCATATTAAGATCATAACAAAATTTGCATGATTTTACAAAGAGGATTAACCCCCCTTGAAAAAAATTTAAAGGACAAAAAATAGGGTTCCCTAGACTCTTAAAGGTCTCCATGGAAACAAGCATAGCAACACAAAGCATACCAAATAATTTAAAAAGAAAATTGAAGACAAAAACCTCAACAAAATCTATAAAATGCCTCAAAGATGTGAGTAGAAGATGGAAGAAGGTAGGGTCGATGAGAAGAGGGTGTCCAACCTTACAAAAACCAAAAAACTCATAGAATAAATGGTTGAAATCATTTTGCACATTCATATAGCTCATTTTCTCCAACTCCATCTCATCTAGTCAATTTCATAGCCTCATTAAGGTTTGAGTAAAGGATAATACTAAAATCAAACAACTAAATGTTGGTGTGTGGCGACTGATCATGCTATACTGTATAGCCCATGGTATACTGTACACCCTGGCATGTATCCTCGCCAGGGTCCTACTTTTTCCTCCTACTTTTTTGCGTCATCACCGAAAAAGGGAAAAATTAATGAAAAAAGGAAAAATCCGATTTTGTAAAACCCAAAAATCTAGAAGCTTCTAAGCTTGTTAAAAAGGGGTTCGGATGGGTAATACAGTATGAAAAAAATACGATTATTCACAAGATTGTAATAAGTTTTTGCACTGGATAATAAAAGTATTGGATGGCTACGGTTTGGTGGATGTAGCCTAGATTGGGTGAACCACATTAAATTCTCTGTGTTAAAATTTATTTCTGTGTGTGTTTTAGTTTCTCTGTTTTAATTAAATCTGCATTTAATTGTTAGATATCTGCCATCTCTAACCCTAACACTAAAGATAATTAAATAATTAGAAGATAGTTTTGAAGGAAAAATATAACTATAGGATTTGGGAGAATTATTAATAATAGATAAATATTGATTAAGTATTAAATTAATGACATTTTAAATAATTTGAATAATAATTAATTTAGAGAAAATGATGGATTTTATATAATTAGCCAAATTATATGCTATGTTGCAAGAGGATAATTGTGATAGAATAATAATATATTATTTTGAAGAATAGGTAAAAGAAAAAATAATTGAATATTAAATTTATATTTGAATATAATAACAAGAAATTAATAAATATCTATCAATTAAAACAACTTAGATCTTTTATTTAAAAAATGAAAAAAATGAATATAATATTTTTTTTTTAAAATAAAAGATGAATTAAATAAAAGTTATTACCTTTTTTTTGGTATTTCCTCTAAGAAGAAGAAAAGTTGGAAAAATGGATAATATTTTATAATTTAATAAGAATAAAAGCATCAAAAAATGTTATTGTAATTACACTCATGAATTGACAAGGTTTTGGAGAGATCAAGTAAAGGTTAGAGATTGACTATTATTCAACACAAGTTCAACAAAGTTTTCAATTTCAAGTGTTAGAGGTAGGATATAATTCTATTGGATTACATGTAATTTGATATAATTAATGTGTAATTGAAATTAATCAATTTTTAAAAAAAAAATATTTTCAAGGTAAAATGCTACCAAAGAGGGTAGCACTCTTTCATTAAATTCAAAAGGATTTACAAAGATACAACCATTTAATACTACATTCTATTCAGGCTTGTACAAGTACAAAGTACTAGATACACAGTTTCAAAAAATTTCTCCAAACTTTGTTGACCTTAATGTCATTGAATGTTTGGATCGAGAAGGAGACAATATTTTCCTCTTTACTTCCATCCATTCCTCCTTGTGGATGTGGGTGGTATCTTGTTCCTTGCATATTTCCTTCTTTGTGAATCCACCCATTACAGACCCTGATGAAGACTACGAATCTAAAAACTATGAAACTAATTGATTAGGTTTCCCAATAGTTGGAGGTGCACCAACACCCAACAAGCAACCATCAGGCATTACCACTATTATAAACTATTGAAGCAATTGAGGAGGAGAGGAAATGGGATTCAAATTTTGTGTAACATGTGAAGAAGATAATGTAACCTTCTCTTTGGGTGCAATACATAATGGTTGGATTCAGCCCCCACCCACCATGAGGGATAATTTGGGCTAGCTTTTTCTCACATCGAAGCTTGCTTCTTGTTACATTGGGAAGTTGTGTGCATAGTAGAGTAACAGTTCTTGCATCTAAAAGCAATCTTTTCATAATCTATCAATTGACACCAAAGTATATTCTCCACCTTCAGAGAGATTTTAGTTAGAAGGCCTTTGGATAAATCAAATTCAACACATAAACGAGCACAAGTAGAATTTTCATAGCTTATGGTTTCTTTTGTAATGCTATGATATTTTCCAATTTCATTGGTGATTTCCACCAAACACTTGATCTCCCAAAACTGCAAAGGGAGGTAAGGCAGTCTTACCCAAAGGAATGTTGAAGAAAAAGTATCACTATGAGGTTTGAAATAGGAAAACCATCGTTTGATGCACAAAAAATATCCATGAAAAATCCAAGGCATGGTGTTGAGAATCTATGCCTTATCTTCTAATGATTCAAATTCCAGTATGAAAAAACCCTTTGGCACAAGGATAGATGTTGATTTCTACCTCCATATATTCCTCCCAATTTTCACTTATCCAAGAATGAAGGTTGCACAGTTTCAAGACAAAATTTCATAAACATGTAGATAAAGGCATGTTCTTATAGGTAAACTTCTATATTATAGGCAATAGTATCTAGGAAAATTTTGAGGACTAAGCTCGAGTGTCTAATAGAAAAAGGGAAACTCAAGGAGGCATGATAACAAGAAAAAGAGGACATTGAAGGAGAAAAAAATGTCTTTGTACTAGCCTCTAAACACCCACCAGACGGATCAGAGGCTACACCTAGCACAACCTTGTAATTTGGTTGTGAATCCTTCCATTTTAATTTTCTCATTTTACCATGAATGTGGGATCTCAAGACCCTCATGGCATTTTGTTTTGATGTTAAAACCTTAGCAAAAAAACTCATCTTGGCACACCCTTATAGGAACACCATACTGTGTCGCAAAGGGGGGGGAATGTAAAGCAAAACAAAGACTTTTGGAGGTAGAAACCCCATCGCCATTCACAAGGATAGCCTTGGTAGTTATTAGAGAGAGTGTCATCAATCTGTATCTATTGCTATTCCATTTCATTAATTAAAATTAAATTATTAAAATTATTAAATCTTGTGAATTATGATGAGAGATAAGATTATTGAATTCATATTATGATATTCTAATTTTTAGAGTACCAATAATTTTGTTATTTCTATAACTTACAAATCATTACAAATTTAGTGATGATTTTTTAAATATTTTGAATAATATATTTGATGAAGCTATAATGAAAATTTTAAATTTATAATATCTTATTTTATGAGATATTGTTATTTATATTTTTTCATTGATTTTCGGCATGCCAAAATTTCTAGAATTTTTTAGATTTGTGTATATTTTTGTAAGTTTCATTAAAAATTAGGTAGGTTCCATTCTTTATAATTTTATAAGAGGTAAAATATATTCTATAATTTAGGGGTCAAACTTAGTTCAAAGGATGAACATTAGATTTACTTATAGCTCCTATTTTAATTTTTATGGTTATAGCTCACACATAATACTACCCTTCTATACCTATAAAATTGAAGAGTTAAAATAATAATAATAAATTAGAAGCCATGTTATATTTTGGATTAGAGGGATCAAATTATAGATAAGGAAAATTTGAAACTATAATTCTAAAAGGATGAAAATTTATCTATAGAAAAATGGTAAGACCACTTGCATGCTCAATAGTATATTGTTATCAGGTTTTCGAAGTTGTGATCTCAATCATGCCAAGATAAAAAAATATATAAAAGAACCAAGGGGATGATCATATCACTCAAATTCCATTGAAAAAAAATGGTTCTCAAACCTAATAAATAAATTTATTGAAAGGGAAAGCTAGAAAAATGACATGCATGTGATGAAATGACCCATAACACTCAAAACATATAGCACACAAAAAAATGAAACTAGCCCACCAATGAGAATCCCAAAAAACACCACACTAAAACCTCTCATGAAAGCAATGATAAAATTGTCATTACAAAACAAAGAAAGGAAACCCTACATAGTCACACTAGATATAATGACCTAAAAAGAAAGAGCACATCCAACCAACCATGTGCACAAACAACATACACTAAAATACATGACCCTTCTACCAACGAATCCCTTCAATCAACTGTGTGCAAGCACAAAAAAAAATTAGGTTAGAGCATGAGAGAAAGAAATAAATAGAATAAAATAAGAAATAAAATAAGAGTGAGGCACAAGAGAGAAAAACACGAGTAGATGAATCACAATTAATGTGGGTCCAAGGGGTAGGTCAAGATGACATCATGTTGATCTGATTCTCAACAATATGAATTCGGATTGATCCAAGGATGGCTCTGCAAGCGCTGCATGAGGCCGCAGCCATCTAGGCTCGGCCTGCATGTGGTCTTTTGGTGGTTGCATGTGTAGTTGGGGGTCGGATCTGTTCTCTTCTTCTCTGAAGCTTGTTGGGGGTGGGTTTTTTTATGCTATTCGGGGGGAGGTTCTTTTCTTTTGAAGCAGGTGTGTATTCTGGGGTTGGGGGGTTGCGATCCTGGTGTCCAGTGGAGTGTGCCTTCATCGAAGGGATCTTGGTTTTATTTTGGCCTTGCTAGCTCATTTTGCATTGTGTGCTCTTTGATGGATACTGGAGAATCTTCTAGGGTTTGTCCAATATGGACTTCCGTTCTGCTTTTGGTTCGAAACCCTCTCCACAGGGTTCAAAGATTTTTGATAATAATCTTTTCTCGGTGGAACCTGAGAAAGTCGAGATGGGCTCGGCAGGGGGGCCTAGAATTCCGAAGATTAATGGGTGCCTCGAACGGTGTAAAGAGAGGCCGAGTGTAGTCATTCCAATGGAGATGTTGGCTGAAGACATTGATTATTATGCTCGACATTCTCTTTATTGCAAATTCTTAGGTTTGAAAATTTCTTTGCAATTCTTGGATTTGTGGGCTCAAAAGACATGGATGCCTGAGGGAGAGATGGAGATCCGCCTCCTGGCAAATAACTACTTCATGGTTACATTTGACTGCTTGGCTGATCGGAATAGGATTTTTGAAGGGGGCCCGTATTTTTATAACCAGGTGGGCTTATTTATTAAGCCATGGCATGCTGGCTTCAACCCGGCAGAGGAACTTCCGAATCGGGTTCCGGTTTGGGTTCGTCTTCCAAGGCTCCCTGTGGAATGCTGGCGAGAGGATGTGTTGTGCCTATTAGCCTCGAAGCTGGGGAAACCTGTGGGTTCTTCTCAGCAAACACAATTCAAAAAGGTAATGACTTTTGCCCGGTTTTGTGTAGAAATTGATTTAAGTAAGCCATTGCCAGACTCGTTAGAAGTGAGTACAGGAGATTATTCATGGGTGCAACAGCTGGATTATGAAACACTTCCCTTCCGTTGTCATTTCTGTCATGAGTATGGTCACCTCCTGCGTAGATGTCCAAAGGCCAAGCCTTTGGAGGCTCTTTCTTCTCAACCTTCGGCTAATCCACCTAGGGTGGATAAGGGCAAGGACCCCATTCAGAGTTCTGGTGGTAGGGAAGATGGATTTATTCCCGTTAGAGGCCGAAACAGAAATAAAGGTCATAAAAGGACTTTGAAGGACAGGCAGGAGGAGGACACCTTCAACAGGTTTGAGGTGCTAGAGGATCTTAGTCAACAGGAGGTGAACCCAGGATTTTTGGATCTAGATCATGGGACTTTGGATATTGATCAGCATGGCCCTTCGGTTGAGGCAATGCTTGCTCCCCAACAGGAGGGGGGTATGGGAGTGCCATGCTTAGATGAGGTTGGGAAAGATCCTAGTCAGGTATTGCTCAACTCAGAGGTGATTATGGCTCCGCTTACTGATGGGACTTTGGCTCTAGGGACAGATCGTCAAATGGAGGTTCAGGATGAGTTGGGTGGTAGTGCTGAGGTAGTGAAAGATAGTGTAGATAAGGTTCACCTCTTGCAAAAAGTTGGTCCGGAGGTGGGCAAGAAGAATATTAAGGCATCCTCTCAGTTGGGTGTTCTGCAAAAAGTTCTCAAGAAGGGGGGGCCGGAGAAAATTTCTAAGCTGGGAAGGAAGAAGGATGAGGAAAAGATTAAGATGATAGGGGAGACTTTGGTGGAGTCAGGGTCAGTCAAGACTCTAGATTCGCATTTTTCATGCCCCTCGAAATGATAGTTCTCTCTTGGAATGTTAGGGGCTTGAACAGTGGCCCTAGACAAAAAGCTGTTCGGGATTTGATTAGGTGTCATTCGCCTGATGTTCTTTTTTTGCAGGAGACTAAGCTCTCTGTGGAGGGTATGATGGATTTAGTTCCTAAGTTATGGGGGAATGGTGGATGCCAATGCATTGGTGCTCAAGGGTCTTCTGGCGGGGTGGCATGCTTATGGAACCCACGTAAGATTTGCCCCCTCTGGTGGGGGTCTTTTAGGTCCTCCCTTTCCATGGTGGCCTCTTGTTTTATGTCAGGGGAAATTGCTCTCTTCTCCAATGTGTATGCGCCTGTGGAGTTGCAGGGCAAGCAAATTTTGTGGTCCAACATTCATCTAGTTCGCAGCTTATTTCCCTACCATCCTTGGATTATTGGAGGTGATTTTAATGCTATCACGGAGCTTGCTGAGAAACGAGGTGGTATTGCAAGGTTGGAGGCTTCTGCTTTATTGCTCCAGGACAATATCTCTGCTTTGAATCTTGTGGATATCAAGCCTGGCAATGGTCTTTTTACTTGGAATAATAGGAGAATTGGTGATGCCTCTATTTTTGAAAGACTGGATAGATTTTTGGTGTCTAGTTTTTGGGTGGGGGACAGGTGGTTGATAAAATCTAAAATTTTGGATGGTCGTGGTTCTGATCATTGGCCTATTAAGCTAGTGGTTGATGTGCCTCAACGGTGTGCTAGATAGACCTTTAAGTTCCAACTCATGTGGCTTAGGGATGAATCTCTTCATGTTTTGCTCCCTAGTTGGTGGGATCAGGGGAAGCCAGCATATGGCACTGCCATGTACTCTTTCTCAAAGAGGCTCCAGTATGTTAAATACAAATTGAAAAGATGGAATAGGCAGCATTTTGGTAATTTATTTCAGGAAAAGCAAAAGGCACGAGATAATCTAGACCTAATTACCAGACAAATTCGAGATCAAGGCCTCTCAGAGGAGCTGAGTTTATTAGAGGTTGCTGCAACAAAAGAGCTTGAGGAATGGGAGTTAAGAGAAGAGATTTTTTGGAAACAAAAGTCTCGTATTGAATGGCTCCAGGCTGGGGATCGAAACACTGCGTTCTTCCATAACTCAGTTAAGGATCGGAGACAAGGTAATGCTATTTCTTCTATTCTGTTGCCTAATGGGGAATCTTTGTCCTCTTCAGCCTCTATTTCAGCTGAATGCATTCATTATTTCTCTACCCTTTTCTCTGAGGATTCGCCTCCTGCGGAGGAGGATGAAGCTAAAATTTTAGATTGTATCCCGAAGCTGGTGACTAATGAAATGAATGAATCATTGCTTGCTCCTATTACCTTGTCGGAGCTTGAGAAGGTTGTATTCCAGATGAAGAAAGGTAAAGCTCCTGGGCCTGATGGATTCCCCATTGAATTTTTTCAAGAGTTCTGGGAAGTGGTTAAATTGGACCTTTTAGAGGTTGTCCAAGAATCCTTTATACATAAACAAATGTTGAAGTCCCTAAATGCTACATTTTTAGCTCTTATTCCTAAGAAGATGGGAGCTAACTCCTTGGATTTGTTTAGGCCTATAGCTCTATGTAATGTTGTGTATAAAATTATTACTAAGTTGATCGCAGAAAGGCTGAAGCCTTGGCTTGATGACTTAATTTCTGAAGAGCAGGGGGGTTTTGTTGCTGGAAGACAGATCATGGATGGGGTAGTTATTGCTGCTGAGGCCATCCATTCTATGGAATCCTCAAAAGATAAATCTATGTTTATCAAGTTAGACATGGCTAAAGCATATGATCGTGTTAAATGGAGTTTTCTATTTAAAATCCTTGGAGCTTTTGGCTTTGCTGAGGGTTGGATTGAATGGGTTAGGAGTTGTGTCACTTCCTCCTCCTTTTCGGTGCTTATCAATGGTGAGCCCACTTGTTTGTTTGGTGCTTCTAGAGGCCTTAGGCAAGGAGATCCCCTATCTCCTTACTTATTCATCCTCCTTGCGGAAGGCCTGGGAAGACTCATTCGTGCTCAGGTTGCTAGTGGCTTGCTTCAGGGATGGAGTTGGGGAGATGGTATTCCCCCTCAGTCTCATCTGCAATTTGTAGATGATACTGCTTTGATGGGCAGGGCTAAGGTTGAGGAGGCTCTCAATTGGCGCAGTGTCTTGGACAGTTACTTGGCGGCTTCTGGGCAGCGCATAAATGAGGGGAAGTCCTTCATATATTTCTTCCACACTCCTAAAGGTATTCAAAGGAGAATTGCTGGTATCCTTCGGTTTCAGATTGGTTCGCTTCCTTTTTCCTATCTTGGAATCCCTCTTGCTATTCGCTCTCTCCCCAAAAGGTTTTGGCAAGAGACTCTTGATAAGTTTCGAGGATTGGTCAGTCATTGGACTTGCAGGTGGCTTTCTTCAGCAGGTAGAGTGACTCTCTTA
Source organism: Sequoia sempervirens (assembly GCA_007258455.2). Lineage (NCBI taxonomy): Eukaryota > Viridiplantae > Streptophyta > Pinopsida > Cupressales > Cupressaceae > Sequoia > Sequoia sempervirens. The sequence continues at coordinate 16,958 of VDFB02352362.1, read as the reverse complement.
AAGTCGGTGGTCCAGGCTCTTCCTGTTTATAAATGCTTTGTTCTTTCTGCTCCTTCAAATTTTATTAGAGATTTCGAGAAATTGTCTCGTCAATTTTTGTGGGCTGGTAATCTTCTTCATAGAAAATGGAGTCTGGTGAAGTGGGATGTTGTTTGTAGGCCAAAGCAGGAGGGGGGTCTTGGTCTACGGCGGGCTGATTTGAATGGGCAGGCCTTGGCTGCTAAGTTGTATTGGCGTTGGTGCTCTCAACAGCATATGTGCTGGGCTAAAATTCTGACCTTCAAATATTTGGGGGCAGTAGAAAGTATGGAGGTAGCAAGGTTTAGTATGGAGGGGAAAGGCTCTGTGATCTGGAGTACCCTTAAACGTGGTGCCAAGTTGGTTAAACAGGGACTTTTTTGGATTTGTAATGGGGGTCGAGATGCTCTTTTCTGGTATGATTCTTGGGATGGATACCCACCCATTGTGTCATCTCACCCCCATCTCCAAGATTTGTGCCAGATTTTTGTGGAGGCGGGGTGGAGTCATGTGGCAGATTTCAAATCTCAACAATCTTTGGGTCAAATTTCTATGTCTAGGTGGAAGAGCCCCTTGGATTGGCCTCCTGGTGGTGCAGTGGAGGATCGTCAAGAGCTTGCTAAGATTTTATCGAGTCGTGTCTGTAATTCTCTCCAAGGGGTTGATGTGCTTGCTTGGGGTCCTGACTTGAAAGGAAAATTTTCGGTTGCCTCTGGTTATCAGGTTTTGGATAAACAGGTCTTTGGAAGCTCCCAGGTTTCTTGGTGGAAGCATGCTTGGAATAAATTTGTTTGGCCTAAGTGTAATTTTTTCTCTTGGCTCGTGGTTCAAGGTAAGTGTCTTACTTGGGATAATCTTTGCAAACGTGGGTTCCAGGGCCCCTCCATGTGCATTCTATGTGGTCAGCATGATGAATGCTTATCACATCTCTTTTTTCAGTGTTCTTTTGTTAAGACTATCTGGCATCACTGGTGGAATCTTTGGAGCTTACCGTGTTGCCATGTCTCTTCTTTGGAGGATTTTTGGAAGAGACAGGGTTCTTCTCCTGCTAAAACCTCTTTTCTTAAAATTGCTTGGAGCATTGGTCCTAGTTTGATTGTTTGGAAAATTTGGTTGGAACGTAACAGAAGAATATTCTTGGATAAAAAATTGCTTGTGGGGCAACTTTGGAGGCAAATTCTTGGGGCTTTGCTGGAGACTTTGACTGCAAAGTGTGACCTGTCTGTGCCGATTGATCCTGGGGACTTGGGTGTTGTAAATTCCCTGGGTCTTGCCACAGGGGAGAAGTGTATTTTGAGCAAAGTGCATCGTAGGTGTGGGCGTGAGAGGGTTGCTCGTGAGGGCTTTTGGTGCCCACCTGCTCTAGGGGAGTTGAAAATTAATACAGATGGGTCATCTAGGGGTAACCCTGGGCATGCTGGGGTTGGTGGTATTGGTAGAGATAGCCTTGGAGTGGTGGTTTTCTTCTTTTCTATGTATCGTGGTTTGCAAACTAATAATCTTATGGAGGCAAGCGCTATTCTCTTGGCGATTGAGCGTGCAGTTTCCCTTGGATGGCGGCGGATTGTTTGTGAAGCTGATTCTCAGGTGGTCATTGATATGTTGAATAATCGAAATGTGGAGGATGTGAACTGGCAGCTAGCTGTGGTTGTCAAACAAATTATTTCTCTGTGCTCTACCTTGGAATCCATTGTTTTCCGCCATATTCCACGGGAGTGGAATATGGTGGCTGATGGGCTGGCTAGATGGGCATCGGAAAAGACTGATTCTTGGTCTGTGGATGATTGGAGCAATCTCCCTGTTGATATGGCCCATGTTCTTGAGGAGTGGGTTGCTGAGGATATGAGGTGCTTCTTGTGTGTGAATTAATTCTTGTTGTTTTTGGCCCCTTGTGGCTTCCTTCTTTGGACTTTGTATTGCTGTTATGATTCAATAAAGTTTTTACCCTCTTTTATAAAAATAAAAAAAGATGACATCATGTTCTTAATTATAGGGTTTTAGAAATGACCTTGTAAGCATGTGGAGATGACCAACTCTAATAGGGTGACCAAAAGGTGCATTAAGGTTTTAGAGATTTATTGACAAGTATTCCTAAATGATCAAACCTAAAATTTTGACAAAAGATAAGGTGATCCTACAATACTCGTTTACAATTTTTGGCCAAACTGAACACTAAACTATTTTTTTCTAACTAAATCTTCACTTTCGGGAACCTATAGTGGCTAAACCATTAGGAATTTGAAGATGATGAAAACTAGTGATTTGTGACATTTTGTCTATAGACTCTAAATTTTTGGAGTCGGACTGTACTTCTTTTTCCATCTCCTTCAAAAACTAGTTTTTTTAAGTAAACACCATTTTTAAGGAGTGACTCACCATATAACGCAACTTTTTTTTCCATGAGGGATAAAATTCTATTTTTTTTAATTTAGATTTGCAATTTTGATATCTAGTGCTTCCAATTGGTTTCATAGTGTTTTAATGAATACTTTTTCCTTAATCAAGTTTTGAAGTCAAACCAATTACAATTCAGACATAGGCGGACTATATAACACATAATTTTTTTGTATATATCAAAATTCAATTTTTATTTTTTTTGGATCAAGGACTTCAATACATGGTGCAATCATATTTTTCAAAAAAAAAAATTATAATCTTCTATTTTTCCACATGTGCAGAATAGAAAGCTTGATTTTCGGTGAAAAACCTACATTCACAAGAAATAAAAAATAAATATAATAATAAAATTAAATTTATTTAAAAGTATACTTTTTCAGAAGCTTATAATAAGGGCTACATATTTACAAAAAAAAAAAAAATGAATTCAATTTATCCCCCAAAATGTAAATCAAAAGTGGTTTTTTATAAGCATTTTGATAGGTGTAAAGGAGTCTCTGTTATAGGTATGGTTTAAAACTAGTGGGGTTCTATCCAAGCAGGTTTGATATAAGGTAGTTTTATCAAACCCTCTTAAATTGGAACACTTTAAATAGAACTTTATAAGGCTTAAATCATTATATTTTCTAAAAATATGTGATTTCAACAAAAATCAAAATCTCCTAGAAATTGTAAACCAACTTTGTGGGATCACCCGATAATAGACCCAAAAAAACACAAAAATAAACAAAGAAAACACCAAGAAAAGGAAAATAAAATAAGAAAAAATAACACAAACAAAAGGAGGAAAAAAGGGGGAGTCACACTTTTACCAAGTAAAAATGGGGCATGTGTGTCCAAGACACAACATGACCGTATATTTATTTGGCCACTAATGGAATCTATATAAGAAATAATAGATTTAATGATGATCCAAGAGGGATCTTTGATATGAAATTATTTTCATTGATATTTTTTAAATATCAACCAATGTTCAGAGTTTATATTTATTGGTTCAATTTGACCTAATAAATTTTATTGTGTGTCACAAGGAGGTCTAGGAATAAATGAAAGAGTTTTAAGGGATTTGGGTTATGCTTGCTATTCAATAGGAATTCCTTCCACATAGTTTGATTTATTAGTGTTTAGGGGCATTTAAAGATTCTCAATTCCTAAATTTCTAGAAAAATGAATCAAAATAAATATAACAAATTTTATTCCCATTTATATTACCTCTTTGACCTTGTGCATATCAACACTGAATTATTTTAGCTTGCATCCACTTTAATATGTCACAAATATGCTCATGATTTTCCTTAATTGTAGTAGGTCTTGGTAGAAATGGGGTCAAGATAAAATGAGCTAAAGCCTCTTATTTTTTATTTTAACATAAACATAAGAAAAGCATATTATAATGTACTTGTATTTTCCTTTTTTATGGATCAAAAAGTGGTTGTGGCAACCTTTTGGTCCCTTATATTTGTGCACATTCTAGTTGGAATTATGATAGAAAATAGTTTAGAGGTAATAAGTGTCAATAATGAAAAAATATTAATGATTATTGAGAATAAGGTTTAAAAAGTGGAAGAACTAGTTACGAAAGAACCAAATATGTAACGTGGTAATGAGTGTTGGCAACATGACCATGATGATTTATGGTGTTGTAATTGATGAAAACCTAGTGTAGAAGTGATGGTGCATCTGCATGTACATAGTTTGGAGAATTCCAAAGAAGACCAAGTTTTTTGGTGAAAATTACCTAAATTCCAAACTAGAATAGTAAGTAATAGAGCAACATTTTTGTGGGTTGTATCACTCCACTTTGCAGAATCTTGTTATATGATTATGAGGTAATAATGGTATGTATTGAAGGTATCTATATCCAAATTTTTAGGGTTGCATGTCTTCCACAACTAAAGATATCGATGACAGAGTATCGAGCTTAGTAGAAGCAAAGTTACTTGTGTAGAGTGTATATTAGAATGCTCTACATTCCACCACAAATGATTATTATGTTGTGCAATTTTGAAGAAGTGTTTGAGGATGTCAAAAGTGTATGCACTCCAAGTGGCAAGTGATTTGGTGGTCCACATGTCAAGTTATGGATGAATAGTTGGTTCATTCAATTGTTGATTCACCAGTTTTGTTATGTGATACTGACCTAAGGGTTTTGGGGTCATACGAAGTTGAATTTTGAAAGGAGTAGATTCATGGGAGTAATTATAGGTCATGTCAACCTATTTTTGTGAAGAAATCATTTTGGTTTCTTTTGCACTAGTATGTGGGTTGGATTTTTGAGCTGACAAGTTATGGTGTTACATGTTTCAACTAATTAGGCTGGCCTAATTGATGATATGTGTGTTTGTGGAATATATGCACATATATAGAAGGTTAATTCAATGTTGTGATGATGATATGAGGAATTTGAATGATGATTTTGAGATTGTGTGTGAGATGTGATGTAGAGTGAAGTGTGAAAGGTGATAGTGGTGAAGTATGAAGTGTGTAAAGTTAGTTTTTTAGCTCAATTAGAACTGTACTTCAACATGTTGTAGATGCATTGTTAGTAGTTTAAGATATGGCAGTGAGCAATTCTTCTACTCTCTTTTCTATTTTGGATAGTGAGTCCTTGGGAAGTGAGCCCATTCTTTTTGGACAATGAGTCCTTGGATAGTGAGTCCTCCATTTTGTAATCCATTATAACCAATTATAATATATTGTGAGCTAATCCTCGTTGTGGTTTTTCCCTTCCAAGGGTTTTCCACATAAATTTTGTGTTCTTGTGTTTATTGATGTGATGCATGCTTTAATTTTTCCTTTCTATTTCTACAAGGTTTATGAGATGCTTTGAATGCATGTTTAAGTTGATGAAGTTAATGAATTTTAGTGAATATTGATTCACCCCCTCTCAGTATTTTGGGTGTTCAACATTGAGGGTGTAGAGGATGTTGCAAGGTGTGTGCCCTTGGTCTTCTTGTGTTGTACAGTGTTGGTGCTCGGATTTGTGACATGGGCTTAACCGCCTTCTGTGGATTCATTAACTCTAGTGGTTTTAGCGAGCATTAATAGGTCGATCTTTTGGTGCAACGACAATCATCTATGAAACAATTGGTATTAGAGCTTCAGTCATAGGTTTGAACCCCTCGATTGCGCTGGGGGGATTGTTGCAAGGTGTACACCCTTGGTCTTCTTGTGTTATGCAGTGTAGCTGCTCAGGTTCATGATATATCTTAACCACCTTTCATGGATTCATTAACTCTAGCAGTTGTATTAGGCATTAACAGGTCGATCTTTTGGTACAACGAAAATTGTTTGTGCAACAGAGGAGGAAAAAATAGCAACTTTTTTTCCACATTCATTGAATGATACAAAACACAATATAAAACTCAAAGTGATTAGTTTTATCAAAAAATGAAAGGTGATAATGTTGGTTGATATATGTAGTACACACAACTTTATTGATAGATGATTGGATAATGAGCTCAATTATTTTTCTATATTCAATCTTTAATTTATAGGTATTTGTAGTTGATTGAAAATAATTCCCTAGTTTTGGTAAATTCCATCATATAAAACTTTTAACAAAAAAATTATCTATATTTAGAAATTTTTGATATCCCAATTGAGGGAGTATATGTAATTTTGGGCACACAATGGATTAAATAGTTAAAAATAACATTTTTCAATTTTTTGTATGTATTAATGGATTTATTACAATTGGATAAAAGTATAAGTTTATAGGGATACAATCACTACCTAGTTAATTTATTAGCTCCCATAGAATGGAGACATTGCTTAAGAAAGGTTCTTATGGAATTCTAGCACAACTACATTTTGTAGAAGTACAAGATATAAAAAATCAAGATCCACAAAAGATTCAAAAGATCATTTGACACCATTAATGGGTTTTTCTATAACCCAAGGGTCTACCTCTCATTACATATCATGATCATTCCATTGAATTAATATGAAGAAGTATTTCTCCTAATATTGAACCTTATCACTATCCATACAAATAGAAGCTGGAAATCAAAAAATGATTAAGTGTTAGATTTAGGCATTTTTATCCCAAAAAAATACTTATTCATATCCAACAGATATGGTAAAAAATAAGTACGAGCTATGAAGAATATCCTCATAGTACAAAGAGCTCAACAAGCTCACTCTTAAAGATAAGTTTCCTATTCCTATTATTAATGAATTACTATATGAAGTGAATGGTGTAGTTTTCTTTACTAAGTTAGATCCATGTTTAGGTTATCATCAAATCTAACTAAAAGATGAGGATATACATAAGACTACCTTTACAACACACAAGGGTCATTATAAATTCTTAGTTATGTCATTTGGTCTCTCTAATGCCCCATAAACTTTTTGAAGTCTTATGAATCTAGTATTATACGGGGCGTGTCCATACATAGTTATGCCTATAAATAAAGGAAGATAAATGTCTTTCCAAACAAAATTCATAACAATATATTCTAATTTTTGGAGGTCGTCCTCTTAAAGTGACGATGTTTTATTGAATTTTACCTTTATTTCCAAGAAATATCCTAAAACTCCCACTCCTTATGCAATGTCTTGTTTGATATAGATCATGGCATACATAAGACTCCCAACAATACTAGCATAAGAAACATGAGATATATCCTCTGTAAGGAAGCTAAGGTACCTTACCTTAGCTTCCTTCACTAATCTTGAGAGGAGGATAATGCAAAACTTTACAAATCTTTACAAAAATTACAAAAACATAAATATAAATAAACATAAATATCATGCATGTACCGCAACACAGTGATTTACATGGGGAAAACCCTTTCAGGAGAAAAACCCCACACTCCAAAATCTGCCCAAAAATTACAAAGATTACAACATACTTGCACAACAAGCTTCTCATAAGAATATCACCAACCAGATAGCTAGAGGCAACATGACCACTATCAATATCTCAAAATACATCACATTACATAGTTGTAATACAATGCCCTCATAAAATAGGGTTGCATTCTAGGACAAGACAAGCCAACAAAATATCTATTGTTAGATTTGAGACCTAATGATGAACAATCTAGATTTAAAATAATAAAATATACATAAAACATGGCTTTTGGGGGTGCTACCCCCGAACCTCCACCAAGGCATGCGACCTTGGACCTCCCACTAGGGGGATGAGCACCCCCAAACCCCACAAGTGGGTACCCCTACACCCCCGCATTGACCTATCAACAAACCTTATGCAATTACAAGGTTGAGCCACATTTTCCCAATATCCCCCATCTCATTGGGTGTAGATCAATACTAAACTAATACTATCCCTCACATATTTAAATTATTTCAATGACACACCCAACAAAAACCTTATATTCATTCTATATCTCTTGGTCTCCATTCCTAAGATGAACTTAGAAACCCCCAATTCCTCTATGTTTTAAAATGTGTAAAAACTAGAGATTTTAAGTTCCTTATCACATCCTTATTATTGAAAAAATGCATATCATCCACAATTTGATAACAAGGAAATAATTACCAACATGTTTTTATAACACATAGTGATCTAAATTGGACCTTACAAATCCCAATCTCAATGCAAAATAATCAAAATTTTGATATTGCATCTAGGTGACTATTTTTTTACCATACAAATATTTTTCATTTATATACTAATAGATCCTTATCTTTTACAATGTACTAATTTGGCTATGAAATATAAATTTCTTCCTCAAAGCCATAATATAAGAAATTTATTTTCACATCCATCCTTTCTCTCTTTAAATTAAAGGTCGTTGCAATAGATAATAAGAACCTAATGTTGGTAGTGGTTGGCATTGATGTCAACACTGATTGTTGGTTGTCATTGATGTCAACACTTGGTGAGATTGTTATGTATGTTTGTGAGATTGTTGGCAGTGGTTGATAATGTAACACTTGGTGAATTTTTTGTGGTTGTCATTGTTGTCAACACATTTGTGAGATTGTTGGCAGTGGTTGATAATGTAACACTTGGTGATTTTTTTGTGGTTGTCATTGTTGTCAACACATGAGAAGTAAGGGAAGTTGTTGGCATTTGGTGTCTCTGATTTCTATACTTGGTGAGATTGGTGTAGTGATTACCTCTTGACATTGGTTTTCATTGATGACAACATTTAGTTTGGCTAGAAATGGTGTATGGTAGTGTTGTTGAAGTACATGGTTGGATGCCATTCCAAGTTTGATGCTAATCAATGAAGTATTGAGTATAGTTGTTGTTAGCAGAGTTGATTTCATAATGATATATTAAGATGAGTATTAGAAGTTTTGTTGATGGTATACAATATATTAATGCCCTCTCATGTTGTTCTTGATCAAGTATATGTTGTTGAAAAAATTTCTAGCCTCTGCAAGTTGATTGAGCATTTTTTTTTAAGAAGTCATGTTGAAGACTGTTTAGGAGAATGCTTCACATTCCTCCATTGTTGAAGATATGGTCTTGTGGTTTGGGATTCAAGGTTAGTATTCTATGGATGATGCACTCCTATATTTTCAAGTCACTAGTGTTGCCAAGGAGATTTTTGTAAGTTGTAGAAGGTTGGTAGTGTTGTTGGTTGTCTAAAATGGTTTGAAAAATGCTATGCATTTGTCCACATTGATGTCTTTTCTCCCACGGTTTGGTGAATGTGTTTTAATGTCTATGAAATGTCTTAGTTCCAATTTCATGTCTTTAAGTGGTCCACAAGTTGTTCTGGTAATGTAATATCTCATGACTATGTATTTTGTGTCTTTGAAATGAAGTATTATGTTCTTGTTTGGCTAGCAATGACCATTGGTGACATGACAATATGTAAGATGTGTCCGGAAGTTTTTTTGGATGTTCATGGAATATCCCCATGTTATTTTCACATTGTTGGTTATGCTCCTTGCTATTGTATTGGGTCTTGAGTTGGTTTTTTGGGTTATTAATGGATATCTAGTCAACATGGCTTGTTTTCTTGTTTGTGCTAAATGCTTAAGGGTTTGTGCCAACATATGAATATTTGTTAAGGTAGATTTGGGTCCTAATCTATCTTGTTTGGGACTTAATTGGGTTGATTCAGTTGGAAGCATGTTTTTGGGCTTACTGGTTATGTGCTACATGTTTCATCTATACATTTCCATGTTGCCAAATTGGGTGAATGTGCAACAACATGAATTATTTTGCTGGAAGATGCAATAAGATTTTTTGGTCCTCTCTATCCTTGAGATAGGATTGTCGTATATTGTTGTGGTTGACCTAATGAAATCATTGTTTGTATTCTTCCCTAGCTGACACAATTGAAGTTGTGAAGAGTTGTAGTGGATATAAATGCAAGATATTTTCAAATGCAAATGTATGCAAGTCTAAAGAAGTGTGAAGAAGTGTGACTATGGAATACATTGAATATCCAACAAAGACTCTACTAAAGTGTAAAGAAGAAAGATTAGATGTGCTTGAATGCCTCAGTCATTAGAGTGTTGTGTTGAAAAATATTGTAATTTTCTATAAACTCTTTGTATCCTACTTTGAGATAGTGAATCTCATCAGGTACTTTGTATATTACCTTTGGATTTGTATATTCTCCAGATTTTCAAGTCTATTGTATCTTCCCTAAGGTAGTGCACACCTTAGTTTGCAATTCCTTTTTGGCATTGAGCCTTTATACTATGAGTTGACTCTCACTGTGGTTTTACCTCATTGGGTTTTCCATGTAAATCTAGTGTCATCTTGTGAATGGGTGTCTCTTATTTCATTTTCATTATTGTTGATATGATTAGGGATAATTTTTTTATATCTTTCATTGTTGAAGATTGTTGAAATTGTTGAATGTTTAAATTGCTATATCTCTCTTTGCTACTAATATGTTTAAGGGTTTATATTTGGATAAGAAGTTTTGTATTGCAGAGATCAAGTTTTGGAATGGTTTAAGTTTTTGAAGATATTGATTCACCCTCCCTCTCATAATCCTTTGTGTTCAACACCTAATAGATCCAACTTAACAATTAGAGAAAAAAATATCACTAAAGTCTATCCTCGTAACCTAGAAATGTCCTTTCATAATTAGTCTTGCCTATTACTTCTCATCATTTCCATATGAACTAAATATTCTTTGGAAGACCCATTTACACATAATAAGTTCCCTTCCTTTTAATAACTAAAACACAATCAAGTTTTGTTCTTTCTAAGTACAACTATCTCCTCATCCATGGTCAATCTCTAAGATTCACTACCATCCATTTTAATTTCCTCTTTTGTAGTTTGAGGTCAATTAGTATTAGTAATAAAATAAAAAGCACATCTAAAATTAGGTGGACTATACCTCTTTGGTTGTCTCCTCTACTAAGTGGACCTCCTCATGTAATATTAGGTCGAGATTCTTCCTATTTGAAAATATTTAAGATCTCATCCTAATTAATTCCATCATGAACCTCTAATTCATCATTTGGTGTAACCATCTTAATTTTTAGCTATAGTTGAACAATTGAATTCATATCATCATTTGGTTATTCAATTGTAGGGTCCGAAGATTTTATCTCCCTAAAAATATCATATTTTAAATGCATAAAACTTTTCCAATCATAGAATCATAAATTTTGTAACCTTTCACACTAAAATATTAGCCAATGAAGATACATTTCATAGCCTTGTTATTTGGATTTAACCACTTCTCCTTAGATAAATATCATAAAAACTTGAATACATTGAAGTGAGGGATTTCACCACTATCACCTTTCACACTTCACTCTACATCACATCTCACACAATCTCAATATCACCATTCAAATTCCTCATATCATCATCACAACATTGAATTGGCCTTCTATATATGTGAATATATTCCACAAACACACATATCATGAATTAGGTCAGCCTATTTTGGATGTTCAAGGAATATCCCCATGTGATTTGCACATTGTTGGTTGTGCTCCTTGCTGTTGCATTGGGTCTTGAGTTGGTTTTTTAGGTTATTTATGGATATCTGGCCGACATGGCTTGTTTTCTTGTTTGTGCTAAATTCTTAAGGGTTTTCACCAACATATGAAGATGTGTTAAGGTAGATTTGGGTCTTAATCTATCTTTTTTGGGACTACATTGAGCTGATTCAATTGGAAGCATTCTTTTGGGATTACTCGTTATGTGCTACATGTTTCATCTATACATTTCCCTATTGCTGAATTAGGTGACTGTGCACCAACATGAATTATTTTGGATCACATTGGAAGATGTAATAATATTTTTTGGTTCTCTCTATCCTTGGGATAGGATTGTTGTATGTTGTTGTGGTCGACTTGATGAAGTCATTGTTTGTATTCTTTCCTAGCCGACCTAATTGAAGTTGTGAAGAGTTGGAGTGGACATAAATGCATGATCTTTTCAAATGCAAATGTATGCAAGTCTGAAGAAGTGCGAATAAGTGTGATTGTGGAATACATTGAATATCCAACAAAGACTACTAAAGTGTAAAGAAGAAAGATTAGATGTGCTTGAATGCCTCAGTCATTAGAGTGTTGTGTTGAAAAATATTGTAATTTTCTATAAAACTTTGTATCCTACTTTGAGATAGTGAATCTAATAAGGTACTTTGTATCTTGCCTTTGGAGTTGTATATTCTCCAACTTTACAAGTTTCATTGTATCTTTCTCTAAGGTAGTGCACCTTAGTTTGCAAGTCCTTTTTGGCACTGAGCCTTTATATTGTGAGTTGACTCTCACCATGGTTTAACCTCATTGGGTTTTCCATGTAAATTTGGTGTCATCTTGTGAATGTGTGTCTCTTGTTTCATTTTCATTGGTGTTGATCTGATTAAGGATAAAATTTTTATATCATTCATTGTTGAATATTGTTGAAATTTTTGAAGGTTTAAATAGATATATCTCTCTTTGTTGTTAATATGTTTAAGGGTTTATATTTGGTTAAGAATTTTTTTATTGAAGAGATAAATTTTTGGAATGGTTTAAGTTTTTGAAGATACTGATTCACCCCCTCTCAATATCCTTTGTGTTCAACACCTAATAGATCCAACTTAACAATTAGAGAAAAAAATATCACTAAAGTCTATCCTCGTAACCTAGAAATGTCCTTTCATAATTAGTCTTGCCTATTACTTCTCATCATTTCCATATGAACTAAATATTCTTTGGAAGACCCATTTACACATAATAAGTTCCCTTCCTTTTAATAACTAAAACACAATCAAGTTTTGTTCTTTCTAAGTACAACTATCTCCTCATCCATGGTCAATCTCTAAGATTCACTACCATCCATTTTAATTTCCTCTTTTGTAGTTTGAGGTCAATCAGTATTAGTAATAAAATAAAAAGCACATCTAAAATTAGGTGGACTATACCTCTTTGGTTGTCTCCTCTACTAAGTGGACCTCCTCATGTAATCTTAGGTGGAGGTTCTTCCTATTTGAAAATCTCTAAGATCGCATCCTCATTAATTCCATCATGAACCTCTAATTCATCATTTGGTGTAACCATCTTAGTTTTTAGCTATAGTTGAACAATTGAATTCATATCATCATTTTTTTATTCAATTGTAGGGGAAGATTTTATCTCCCTAAGAAATCATATTTTAAATGCACAACAATTTTACAATCATAGAATCATAAATTTTATAACCTTTCACACTAAAATGTTAGCCAATGAAGATACATTTCATAGCCTTGTTATTTGGATTTAACCACTTCTACTTAGATAAATATAATAGAGAATTGAATACATTGAAGTGAGGGATTTCTTCCCATCGAAATCTCCATAAGGGATTCTCAACAAGAGTCATTATAGGAAAACTATCAATTAAGTAGTGTTAACTGCCTCTACCAGAATTCTATTCCAATCTAGACCTATTGAGCATATTCCTAGCCCTCTCTCTCAACATCATATTTCTTCATTCTACAACTCCATTTTGTTAAGGATTGTATGGAGTTATTTTATGTATTTCTAGATATTGTTATCTTTATAAAATCTATGAACCTTTGCTAAATATAATTATCCACCAATTTCAATCCTCAACATCTTAATATTTTTATAATTCTAGTTCTACACAAGGTCGTTAAACTCCCTAGACCAACTAAAGACCCCAATTTTTCTCCTAAGAAAATTAAAACCCATTCCTCCTAAAATGTTCATCAATAAATGATACATAATACAAGATTTTTGATAAAGAAAGGACTTCTATGGGACCAAATACATAAAAAAATGAATAAGATCCAAAAATCTTGAAAGATTTATGAAAACTAGAGCAAAATTGAACACTCTTATTTTCCATAAATTTAATGGTTACAAAAATTGAACTCAAGAGAAAAATCAATAATCCCCTCTATAAGATTTTTATTTTTGAGACCTTTCATATATGTGTCTTATCAATATGGGCTATGTGTTGCTACACTAATGTTTTTTTTTTAGTAGGTAACTTTATCTCTAAGGTAGAGAATGCTTAGGTAACTAAAATGCATGCAAACCATACAAAGTGAAAAATGAATCTCTTTAATATGGAATAATTACTTTCACTTTTTACTAGGATACCTAAAATTGTCCTAGCCTACGAACAAGCATTTTAACTCCTAATGATTAAATAATATTCAATTATTTAATTATTTTCTAAATCATATTTCTACTATTAATTAAATGACTTTATGCTATTTAATTAATTCATTTCAATTAATCTTCTTGATTAAATAAATAAATCCTATTGATTTAATTAATTCATTGCAATTAATCTTCTTGAATAAATAAATAAATCCTATTTATTTAATTAATTCATTTCAATTCTTCTTCTTGATTAAATAAACAAATCATATTTATTTAATTATAATTCAATTAATCTTCTTGATTAAATAAATAAATCCTATTTATTTAATTGTATCTTTAATTATCATTCATCCACTCTCCCTAAATTAAGTAATTACTTAAGTATCCCATTTTTTCTCAACATTGTCCATTCATCATGAATAAATAAAACATTTTATTTATTCATCTAATAATTAATTATTATCCTCTATCTAAATTTATCTTCTAACACTTTCTTTCACTTCACGTCTCACAAAACTCACACTCAATCTCATTATCTTCCACATAATTATGTCACTACTTTAATTGAATAAAATATTATTATTTATTTAATTATTTATTATTCACTCTTCTTCTATAATTAAATAATTGTCTAATTATTTAATTATTTATTAGCTTTTTCTTCTATAGTTAAATAATTATTTTTAATTATTTAATTAGTCATGCACACATCTCTAAATTAAGTGATTGTTTTAATTATTTAATTTAGCTAACTTTGGCCATCTTCTAAATAAATAAATTCATTATTATTTTTTTTTTATTTATCCTCATTTACACATGCATTAATAACTAATTATTTTAATTAATTATTATTTACTCATGCAAAAGCTAACTTAACTTATTCTTCTATTTTAATTAAATAGTTATCAATTAATTATTTAATTAAATATCAAACCCCTTCTTATATTAAATTAAATAATTATCTTTAATTATTTAATTATCCTAATTTTCGAAATATGCTTAACTTATCTGAAAATCATCCATTAATAAATAAACATTTTTTATTTATTAATCAATTTATCTTTGCACATTCCTCAATTAATTAATTACTTTAATTAATTATCTTATCATGCAAAAAAAAACTCATCTTCTATCTTAATCTTATCTTGCACATTCCTCCAATAATTAATTAATTATATCATGCATTATTTCCTCAAATCTTAACTTTTCATGCAGATAGTTAACTAGGTAATCAACTTCTCATTAATTCACAACCTTTGATCATAAATCAACACCTCTTAAATCCAAGCAATCCGACATTTCAACTAAAGTTACTCAACAATGGGATTGGTAAGGTTGTTTTTATGACTTTGAATTCATTTATTTTGATTGATCGATCTAATCCTTGTTTGAATTCATTTGTTTGAAAAATCTTGATCTCATTGGTAAGTGGGGTTTATCCTTTGTTTTTGATTTTTTTCATTAAATTCATTGTTATAATTGATTCCATGATTTCCCCTTGCACTAGGAGAAATAGATCTCCTATGATAGTTAGATTTAATTTTATTCCTCAAACATCCAAATTTGGACACTTAATTTATCCAAATTTATCACTTTTCGCCTAAACATCCTCTTATCAATTAATTAAGTAATATTTCTATTATTTAATTAATATCTTTAATTATGTTAAATCCTAAGGTATTTAATTAATAATTAAATACCTTACCCTCCTTAATCCCTTTTCATCAAATGAATTAAATAAATATTACATTTATTTAATCCTCACATGTCATTTTCATCTAATCCTAATCCATCTCCTAATCTCTTCATTAGGATGTGCACATACCCTAATCCCGATTAGGATGTGTGTCACATCCTCCAACTTTTGCAAGTTTGCTTCTAATCCTCATTTTATTCTTCTAATTACTGATTAATTAAGCCTAATCATTCTCCAAGGAATTTTTAATTCCTTTTTATTCTTCCTAGATTCTCCTCTTTTATATGTGAATTTTTAATTCACATTCCATCCTTCCAAGGCTTCTAGAACCTTGGACTTGTCACAATCTCCACATGTGACCAACCTTGGACTTGTCACAATCTCCACATGTGACCAAGTCCCACCTTTTTGGAGCCCACCTTTTATCCTCTAGATCATCTTATGAATGTGAATTTTTAATTCACATTTATATCCCCAACCACCTTTCCTTTTCTCATGTAGATTTTGAGGAATTCTAAAATTCCTCAAATGTCCCTTTCACTCCCACTTGGGGACAAGAAATCCCTTTTTGTGGAAATCCTCTCATCCCCCAAGGTGCATGTCCTTTTCCACCTCATGTACCTTTTTGACAACTCATCTCACACCTCATATCCCCTTGGCCACTTCACCCTCCACATGTCAAGATGTAAGGGCTTGTGGGTTCTCAACCCACCATAGCCCTTCATCTTGGCCTTGTTGGAGCAATCTTGACCATTGAATTTTCTAGAGAATTCAAGATCCTCTATAAATACCCCCTTCTCAAGGGCATTTTAAGAACACTTTCATTTTGAGCACTCTCATGCTGCCCATTTGCCTTCTCAACACTTTGCACTCTCATAACTACATGCTATCCATTTGAATCCTCAAGCCTTTTTCAATCATTCAACCATCTTTGTTCATCATTTTGCATATTGAAGCTTGCATTTTAGTCATTCAATCCATCATCTAAGGAGCACACAACCAATCCAAGCAAGGGCTAATCAAAGAGGTATCAACAACAAGGGAGGTAAAAGTATTTGTGTTTCATTTTATTTGCATTCATTTTCGTTGAACCACTCTTTTGGCTAATCTTGAGGTGTCCTTGGTATTTTGTTATTTATGTTTCTTAGTTAGAATTGCACATTTAGAGCAGTAGGAATTCCAAGGTATACATTTCTGGCACGCCCGGTGAGACCCACACACGGGTCTTGCATTTAATGTTTCTTTGAGTTAAGATTTTTGCAGGAAAAGCTCGTAGAAGTGCGGTAGCGCCCTTCACAGAAGTGCAGTAGCGCCCTCGCAGAGTTGCGGTAGCGCCCTCGCA